>JAWWEN010050283.1:0-11399 GCA_035582955.1 Sycophila texana
AGGTGTGCTTTCAAATTTTTTTTTTTTATTTTTAATACCCCAGTTGTTTGTCTATTTCCGTAGAATCCCACATATAATAGCGAATTTGCGGGTATCGCCGTATGAGTTCTACGTCTCGATCTTGAAATCGCGGGACATTTGAAATTCCGATTTTCCGTTTGAATCCCATTCAAATTCTTTCACGAGCCCACAAATGGAGCGCAAGGTATGCCTCAAGCTTCCCAGTTATATTAAATTATTAAATACTCATAAAAACTATTAGATTTTTTTAACGTCTTTCAAAACCAAACCTCAATTCAATCTTTAACCATTCCGATACTCTTTCTTAGGCTTCACAACGTACGTTGTATGATATTTTTTTCACGACAGGATAACATCATTTGAACCAACGCTATTATTATTATTATTATTACTATTTTGACGCTTCCAAATCAAAGTGTATTATGCCTCAATTGATACGAAACTTTCTATCCATTAAAAATCACTGAAGAGCTCAGATGGCGAATTCATTCCAGTCTTGTGTAACCAACAATTAATAAATCAAAATATAAATGACCGATGCAACGCAATCACATTTATAAGAAGAAGCATAACGCACATATCAAGAAAAATGATATGAAAAACGCACACAAAGCGTGACACGCGTGCCGTCGGCGATCAATCACCGGAAAATGGAGCCGGTATAGAAAAATAACATCCAAAGTGATCGTAATAGCAAAAGAAACGCAATGAGCGACTATCGCTTCGCACCGATCTCCAGTGTATATATAAACGTACGGCGGCAGCGCTGAATCGTTCGAAAGAATCTAGCGACTGTACGGGCTCTGCTCGGTTGTTGCTGGGGCACATATGCAAATTTCAACTTTCGATCCTCGCATCCTTTGGAGCGCGTGCTGGCAGCTGCGTTTATGCAAATTCCTGCGGGATGGATCATCCCTGTGCGTGACAGTCTGAAATCTGATGCGAGTGACGTCACTCGCACGTGATTAGTGTCGCTGGAGTGCTTCGAATAAAGAAAATTCTGCCGCAGTGCCAGGTTGATGTGCGGCGCGGTACTGTTTTGAATGCAGTTATTTTATTAGCACTATAATTTTTGTTCGAAGGCATATTTTATTTACATGGCGGCCTTCAATGGATTTTTTTAGATTATAATAAAAATAATTCTCTCTTTAAAAAAACGATGGCAGACTGTGGTGAAGCATTTTTAGAAGGGAATTTGATTGGTTAAAGCATAATAAATTTTCAAAACGATTTGATGTATGCTTGATATTCTAATTTAAAATAAAAATTTTTTTTTTGTGTAAAACACAAAATTATTAACCACGTATGCAACGTTGCACTTTTTCAACAAAGTTCCATCAGTATAAATAATACAACGTGCGACCGAGTGCATCTAATCCGCGTCAAACAAGTAAATTAATCTTTTAATTTATACAAACTATACAAATGCATAGCCATAATTTTCTTCAACAAAATCCCGTTAAAAGCACTCCGCAGCTCATAAATCAGCGAGCGATCGAATTATTCTAATTGCATGCACCCGAACGCGAATTAAAAATATAATTATACAACGTAGAATTGATTTAAAATACATAAGCAGCACTACCCCCGGCTGCACGCAGCCCTGCAGCAGACACACAATGATCTCGCCTCGTTCCACGAAGCGCCGTCGATAAATTACTCAATCCCACCGAAAGCTCCCTTGATTCAAGCAACATCTCGCCGCGGCACTCTGCGTTCCTCTCCCGCACCAGTGCCCATAGCACCCCACCGGAAAAACATGCAGGTCACGCGCGCCGATGCAATTCGAGCGGCTCGCTCATTAATAAACGCCCTCTTAGTAAGCGACGCGCGCGACAAAAGTTCGCGTGAAAAAGAAAAGCAGTCGCTCGGCAGCGAAGAGCCCACCCCCCTCACTCTGTCGACGGTGCGCGCACTTAGCCGGGCAGCCGGTGCGGCGCCGCGGAATCGTTATGCAAATCGCGGTTAGGTAATAGGCTGCTCTCGCTTCTCCTCCGCGGGCCCCCGACGCGATTACTTCACTCTATTATGATATCGCATTAGCGGAATGAGATGCCGCTCTTCTCGCCTATGTGTGTATATATGTGTGTAAATGTGTACGGTATTAATATGGGTGTAGATGTATGTATATATGTATGTATATAAGGCTGGCGGCGACGCTCCCGATTTATAAATGTATGCGGGATTCCATGAGTTTTGCTCTCGGGCTGGTATGAATGCGGCGTGTGGTAGCCTCTCTCTCTCTCTCTCGCTCTCAGGTCTGCCGCAGAAGTGTTGCGCGTATAGATGAATAATGCATCGGCCGGCGGCCGTTTTAACGGCCGCGACAAATTCGATCTGACGTTATTTGATTCGTTCGATTTGTTTTCCAATGCGTTCGGCAGTCGAACACGCGCCCGAGAATTGATATGGGGACGCGAGGCTTTGATTTTTATATTGCTTGCTGGGTTGAGCTGGTTCTTCAAAAATTTGTAAAAGTGCGAATAAGTAATAAAAAAAAAAATTTTTTTTAGAATTTCTTTTTGAATTATATTTTTGTAAATTTTATAAAATACCACTGTTATTTTTGTCAGCCTATTATAATACTATGGCGTTGAAATTTTTAAAAGCATTTTTTTTTGGAAAATTTCGTTGGTTCCTTTGAAATGTTTATGAGTTTCTTTAAAAAATTCGTAGGTGCCATGCGCAAAATTACAATAGTACACAGTAAAGTTTACTTCGTGTTGGTTACCACTGATGAAATTAAAAAGAAAAGGATTGTAACTGTCTTGTGGTACACTGAGAGAATATTTCCTCAAAAATTACGGTAAAGCTCCCCGTAAAAATTACGTGATTTTATTACTGAAATTTTGACAAGAAAAATTCCGTTAAAATTACGAGGATTTTCCGGTAAAAGTTAAAGAAGCTTTCGCATATAAAAATTGTAGAATTTTTTTGTGATGATTACAAAGATTCGTCATATTAAGCTGGAAATTTCATTGATTCTTCCATAAAAATTTGCAACACTAATAAACCATCCCACGATTACGTTTTTTCAAGAGATTTTTACGAGAAAATTCTCTCTTAACGAACATCCTTTTAAGTATAATTTTAAGTATATTTACGTCAATTGTGACGTAAAATAGGATCGCTTCGCCTTACTAATTATGCCACTGTAAAAAAAAAACGGAGCTCGCAAAAGATGGAAATTATGTCTTGTCAGTGAAAATTTTTATTTTAAGTCCAGCTTCTAAAATAGAAAATTATGATTTAAATTCAGAAAGCTTTTCGTTTTTAACCTGCACTTTGAATTCGACTATTTCAGAGGTTCGAAATAATTTTAGAATTCAATTTTTGTTTTATTTTTCAATTCTATATCTTTTTCTCGAAAATTGGTTTTGCGGGTTGTTCTGTTACTCATTGTATGATTTACTTAATAGATGAATGAATGAGAAGCTGTAAAATTATATTCATTGAATATTTTTCGTATGCTGCGCCTATTACTATTTAATTTAATCTCTGACAAAAATAAAATATTAGAATGATTCACTGAGGCTGCATATTTTTGTGTAATATAATTAAATTATGCGGAATGAGCTGTAGTTTAACAAGAAAGTTTTGAATACAATACAATATTATCCGATAAGCATCTTGTTAGTCACTGTCATATTTTAAAGAAGATATAGAGACAGTGTATAAATCACAAAAGTTACTTCCTGTATTTTAGTCGAAGATTAAATCTAAGAAAATATGTAATGACTGTTTTTTTCTCAATTTTTTTCTGAAGAATGCATAACACCCCAAGATTATTGATAAAACTTTGTTAAAAATAACATAATGCACTGAAACTAATTTATAAATAGCGTACTTTTAACATTAAAGGAGAATCATATTAACGTATGTAAAATGGTTTTATATACTCATGCTTTTATTTAACTATTATAATATTAAAGTGACTTATAGATTGTTTTACATTATTTTAATGTTTAGAATAATGAACAGACATTAAAAGGAAATTATTTTTGTATTTGTGTAATCTCCTATCGAATAAGAAAAATTATATAATAACTTTTTTCTCTTTTTTTTTGTTCGTTCCAAAAAAAGTCATTTCTTACACCCATAAAATTTAGTAGCAACAAACGATTCAATACTAACAAAACGGCAATTGAAACCCAATAAAGCGAAAAGCAATATACTTCGCATCCCAGCAGAGACTCCGCAGATTAACGGCTGCATACCATGTCGCAAAGGCGTTTAGCAGTGTCCGCTGCTGCGGGCAGACGATGGAGGGGCGTCAGTAGCACTCAAACGTTTCTTTTGTTTCGTTATCCCGCGAAATCGGCAAAATTTCGCAAACCTGCCGCGGAGTAATGCGCGGCGCAGCCAGTAGGACAGAACGGCTTCTCTCTCTCTCTCTCTTTCTCTCTTTCTCTCTCTTTCTTTCTCTCCCGATCTTTAAGCAGGAAGCGCTCGGGTGCAATTTGTTCGCGCGGTTATTATCCCACCGCCGGGGCTCCATTGTTGCCCCGAAAACTATTACGCGACGCCGGAATCTCGATTTGCGGCGGATGACGAACGGCGCGGCTTTAAGGATGGCGCTTTTTGCTCGAGAAGGTGTAATTGCACCTGCGTCGGCGGCGGAGCTCGCGAATTTCGGAGCGCGTGCTAAGGAGTGCGACGGATAAAGTTGCGCAAGCAGCGTGTACGGGGGGAACCGGGGAAAAGGTGCGCGCGGTGCTCTCTGATGGGAGTACGGGAAATATGCGAATAAGGAAATTTTCGCCGAGCGCGCTTCTTCTCCTTGCACGGAATTATTGCGCGATTGTCGCTTGAACGTGCGTTGCGCGCGCAGATTTATGTGGGACTAATTTTTATTGAGTGCTGTGGCGCCAGCGATCATTTAAATGTAGGTATGTAAAATTTAGGTTCGGGTAATTTTTTTCTTTTTTTTCTGTAGAATCGGAGACTTTCACTTTTGTTTTTGAGATACGTATTTTTTTTTTTTATATAGTTATCATTCTGCAGTAATTCATTTTTTTATGATCTTATTAGGTATATGTTGCAGCGGTGTATACTGTGACTATGCAATTAGTCCTTTCTGAAAAAATCGATAGTACGATGAAGCATGAAGTATTTTGAGAAAGAATGTGATTGTTAAAGGATAAATTTCTAAAAAGCTATCAATCCGAATTAAACGGTGCTAAAATTTAAAACATTTTGTATTTAATATAACGTTAAACACCTGTATTTAGTATAAAGTTATCAAAATTTCATGTATGGTTTCCTGTAGGAAGTACGAATCTTTTAGCACACCTATAATATGAATCCTGCAAGAAACCTACAAAAGTCCTGTACAAATTATTACGTCTCCTGCAGAAATACCTGTTTTGGTATCACCTGTAGGATTTTAGAAATAACGTATAGGAAAGCCTATAGAAAATCTTATCAAACACGTTTAGATTCGTTTAAATAGATTAACTAAATAATCACGGAGTTTTTAAAATTTTTAATTATTGTTATTATAATATTTGTAACAGTTAATGTATGCCCTACTTATTATTAGGTCACGTATACGCATGTGTAAAAAAGAAAGAGTAACCGTATATTATGGTTGAAAATGAAAAACATGACTCTGTACTTCCTTTACTAACGAGTTAATCTTTTATTCCATTAAATCTTAAAATAAATCGCTGTATATTTATATAGTCCTAGAGTTCGAACTTAATAATAGGTTTTCAGA
Source organism: Sycophila texana (assembly GCA_035582955.1). Lineage (NCBI taxonomy): Eukaryota > Metazoa > Arthropoda > Insecta > Hymenoptera > Eurytomidae > Sycophila > Sycophila texana. The sequence goes on from JAWWEN010050283.1 coordinate 5,741, forward strand.
AAAAAAAACGACTTCACTTTGTTTTTTTAGATAAATTGAGTTTACTACAGGTTTAATTATAGTCTTAAAATCTTGATCTTCGATGTACGTTCTATTTGATTTTTCAGAAGGTTTTCTCCGAAACGTGAAAAATGATTCATGTGAATTTTTCAAAATTTCAATTGAGATTATTATTGCAAGAGGAAAAATGCATAAATATTGCACGGAAAAACACCTATTCACGTTAACAACTCAAGAAGCGTTTATTACTCAACCACCAATTTCGGTGTATAAAGCAGATAACACGTTTAAAATTTACCCAAACACACGCGTCGTATAATTACTCAATATTCACCTTTTATATTCTCTTCAATAACGAGTATAACGCATAATTATTACGCCAGACAAAGCGAGCGCGCAGAATATTTTCTGCGCAGAATCGCAAATTGAACACTTGGCTACGCTCGAAAATAATAAACACAAATATTGGCACAGTGCACATGATCGAAGCAACGATTAAATTGTTACACATAATAAACAGTCGCCAAGTGACAATAAGCCATCCGTCAGAACTCCAAAATTGACGGGAGATAATTATTGTGTATTTAAATCGTACGGATGCCTGTATTATGTGTACAATTTACTTGTCAATCTCAGCGAAAGCTCGACGCGCAATACCAACATCGCGTCTAAGGCTCTTAAATAAAATGTACATGTACTTGGTATATCATGGTATATACACACACATTTCCGTTCAATTCTTTTCCTCCATTCGTTCCGCCCACGGACTTCGTCAGGGATCGTTAATTCCGATCCAAGTGCGAGATGGAGACGTTACAGAGGAGAAAAAAAAAAGAAAAGCCGCGAGTATAATCCGCGACATGTGTTCCTTTAAGAGAGATAAGGCTCATTTGGCCAACCGGCGCTTTTTAATCGAGTTTACCTCGGCTGTGGGCTAATCGAGGGTGCGACAGACCATTGATTTCACGATATAGGAAGATTCGCGTGAGCGCGCCTGGAGATATCTGCTCTCGTCGATGTACATATACATACATATACAACGCTTACGGTGATAGAAATCTTTGCACTAGTAAATTAATCGATCGTATCGTTGCAATCCTTGTAATTTGTAATATGGCATGTTTATGCTGATAGGAAGGTAACGCGAGGCGCGATAAAATCGTGAACATTTTTCATTACGAGATGATCGCTCTCTCGAGTGGGTACAAACTTTTATCGAGTGTAATTTGACTTTTGCTGATACACATTTGGAGCGGAGATAAAGACGTGATGATTTGAGCTAATTTCAAGAGGATGATTCTGAAGATGATGTTTCGGCAAAAAAACAATTTGGTTTGAGTATTTTTATAAGGAACTGCTTGCTGTTTTTTATTTGTACTTTTTTAAATGGAACTGTTTAAGTAGCTCTTATGAGTATTTTTGAGTATCGCAAATCCTGAAATTTTTGAATGAGTTCGGAAAATGAATGAATCACAACGTCATTTATACTTTTTATTGGCACATTTATTTAAATTAAATTACAAAATAATTAGAAATATAATAATTATTTAATTAATTCATTTAAAGAATTTGAGAAAACTAATTAATTTAATTATTGAAATTAAAATATTAATTGCACAACAAATTGTTTTGTATTTTTACACCAACTAATAGGGTATATCTTTTTAACTATAATGAAATTCTTTTTAAAATGTTTCACATCTTATCATCATTTTTTTTAATTGAGAATGTTTAATGGAACAGTGTTTATTTGATGTTGAATGGGTCTGTTTAAATGGTTTTTATTCGAATAGAATGTATAAGATCAGGAAAGTTAATAATATGAAAAGCAAAATTTTTAAACGATGTTGAACATAAATTGTCGGTGTCACTTTTATGACTATAAAATGCGATTTTCAATTTTATGGATCTTTAAAATGAGATTAAAAGAATGCTTGCATGCGAACGACCTATTAAATTTATAGTTGTGTAAAAATTCAGATTTGCAATTGAATAGTTTCAATCTGAATATTTGATGTCGAGAGTTAATAATCTCTTTGTCCAATGGAGCGAATTAATTTTTCAATTAGCAAAAAATACATAAAGTCCGAGGAAACATTAGTCGATAAAAGGAATATATGTATTGTATAATATGTTTACATTTTATGTTAATTCAATAACGTTTTGATTTGTAATTGTTTTTATTGATAATTTAAGTAAATAGATCCGAAACTACTTGTGTTTAATTCTGAGATAAGATATTATTTATTTATTTTATTCAGTTAAGGGCGAGTCGCGCGTTAAAAATAACAAACAAAATTGATGCAAATTACAAAAAATTTGTAATGACAGTATTTCATATAAAATTTAAAAAGTTTATCTTTACTTTTCATTTTTTGAGGAATTAATCACACTAATGGATTAAGCAATTAGAAAAAATTCGTTAATATATAAAATATATTTATAAATAAAATTCACTAGTAAATTTTAAAATATATTATATTCAGATTTATTTTTAGAAGCTATTTTCTTGCTGAACGATCTATGAAAAATAGTAGAAAATATATTGCAGAAAAAATATTTGATTTCTTAAAAAAAGTAGCTTTCGATCTCATCATTGAAACCGCAATGAGGTTTTCCCGTTCCACCTGCGCCTTTTAAATAAGATATTACCATTTAAATCTGGACTTCTTTAAGAACAGAAAAACCACAACAACAAAGTTTACGTATTTTGGATTCGCTCTTTAAAAAAAAAAAAAAAATCTGAACTTTTCTACGTGTGTCATCTCATTCGCGGTTTTGCAATCTACCCAAAAATACTTTCAAATATCAAAAGCACGCTATACTTTTGCTAGAAGTATGCTTTTAAAAATTAGAACTTCACCGCTCAAATGAAGTAAACGACCCGTGCGAAAGAGCGAAGAAAGTCGCCAAATTAATTTTCATCCTCAACTTTCTTACAACACAAGCAAAACTTCCTTCTCCAGTGTATAGTGTCCGTCAGTCGCGCCGCTGTGTTCACTCACCAAAAAGACTCCCGGCACTTCCGGCAAAATCGCCACCTCGGCGCAAAACAATGAACAAGACCACCGGCTATTTTCTCGCAGTGTTTCCAGATCGACTCGAGTGAACGGGAGAAAGTAGCGCCTCTCTCTCTCTCTCTCTCTTTCTTTGTCGGAGGCGCTATGTGCGTGTCTTCTCGCGGGATCGAGTTAACAACCGCGGTGCAGGCGAATTTTTCGACGCGCTCGCGGGTAACCGGAGGAGCCGGATGAAAAGGACGCGAGCAATTAGCGGGGTCGACGACTCGGATCTTCCACTTTTTTTTTTCGTGCGAGGAACAATTCTAACTGGTGCGCCGACGACTTGACCCCGTTCATAGGCTCCCGCCACCTGGATAACGATCTCGTCCCACTTTGCGAGGGGCCACTGGCTTCGAGCTGACTTGAGATTTATTCTATGTTTGATTCGCCGGCATTTATTTATTTATATTTAATTGTTGATTTATTTATTCATGCGTAAAAACATTTAAATTAGGATATAATGTTTACACGAAGTTCTTGCTTGGATTAAGTGCACATTAGTATGATGGCCAATGGGACTTTCCCGGACATTCAACTATGTTTTTTAGAAGTTTGACGAAATGTCATACAAAAATCATATACTGCAGTTACCGATAACATTATTAATTTATAATTTATAATTATAATTATTTTTTTTTATAAGAATTATTTATTTATTTTTTTTTTTATAAGAATTTAAACAGCTAGCCCTAATGCATTATCTTCTCTCAAAACGATGGCCGTCTCCTATGTTAAAAAGTCGATAGCCGGATAATGTATGAAGCATTTTAAAAAAGATTTTGATTGGTGAAAGAATAATTTCTAGTTAAATGGCGCTAAAATTCGAAACGATTTGATGCGCGTTTAATATTTCAATTATAATTAAAGAAATTTGTCAATTTTCTAATAACTCTGTGCGTGTTAATAAATAAAAAGTAAATGCTGTTCTGACGGATTTTCTAACTTCAAAAATTTGATCACTCGAAGTGCAAGGGTTTTCTAGTAATAAAATTAAAAACAAATTTAACAATATTATGACTTGAAATTGGAATAAAATTTTCTTCGTTAATATTCTCAAAGTCAGTAATTTTATTAATTCTATCGTTTTATGATGTTCACAGATTAATTTACTAATTTGCTGATTACTAAGTACTAATTTACAGACTTGAAATCGAAATATAGCCGTCAAGATAAACACATATATCGTATCAATAAATAAAATCTCAAGTTAACATCTTCTGCAAGATTCTATAAAATCTATATGCCCGAAAGTTTTCATATTTGAAATAGAACAACATTTTTCGATATATTAATCGGGAGTACATCATCGTTTTCAATAGACCATTCATAGATGCCGAATAAATTGATTTGCAGTAAAGTGATATCTGATATGTTTTCCGATAAATCTTGGCACATATAAAATACACATTTGGAATGTTTTATTCGCTCCTAGCAATTGAATGTAAAGAAACGTACTGGTTATATCTTCATATGTTATTTACACTTTCTTTTTCCTTATATTTTTATTTGTTTTTTCATTTCGCCGGTGTACTTTTACGCCAGATATAAAAGAATGCGGTTTAAATGGTAACATTAAACAACAATTTATAAGCTTTGTAATGAGAACAGCTATGATTTGTCATGCATTTTGGTTTGCGTTTTACAAGCTTTGACAATTCTTTATTACTCTGTTTGATTTACATCTTAATTTAGACGTACTTCTTATGCTTGCGTAAGTATTTTATTGTAATGATAATAAATTAACTTCAGTATAGAGCAAATATTTACGGAGTTATCTCGTGTCATCAGCTTTTTATGGGTGCACTGTGTCGATCAAACGTAATTCCTCGACAGATGTTTAAAATTGAGAACACTACTGATACGTTGTCGAATATATATGCTAACTCTTGGAAGGTAAACCAAAAACGTCATTAATTAGAAAAAGAATTAAATAAAAAAACTTGCCTCTGTGGAGACATTTGAAATAACTTTGTCAGTTAATTATGTATTTAGTAGATAACACTTTGAAATTACGTATTTATTTACTTAATATTCTACTTTTCATTAATTAAAAACTGCTGATATACATTTTTTTAAATATACAATCGGCATAAAACGCATATTAAACTTCACTTTTGTGCATTACCAGTATGCAAATAATTATTGTAATAGTTATACGAGTTGTATTAACTTTTTCAACTGAACCACGATTTCAAATGCATTATGAAATTTAACAAGCTATTTCGTTTATTCAATTTATTATATAGTAGCTTTTAAGCAGATAGAAGAGTCTTAGATTAATATTTTCAATCGAAATAAATTTTGGCACGGACGATTGCAATCAGATTTTATGTAACACACACTGAGTATATTATTTAAGCCGCTGCTCTATCTACTTCAGCAATCTTTCTATATCTTCTCGATGTATTACGTAACTGTAAATATGATAAAGATATTAGATGTAAATTAGTTAAAAACCAGTGTTACATTTAGATATTGCATAGATTACATATATTATGAATGTGGGACAAAAAAAAATTCTATTAAAAAAAAAAAAAAAAAAAATTGATTAAACTCTCGTAAGAAATGTCATCGCAAAGTAATATTGATAGAATCAA
>JAWWEN010050304.1:0-11398 GCA_035582955.1 Sycophila texana
AAAATACGTGTCGATTATTTTTCAATATTCTATCAGACGGATATAATGGAATTTTTCACTATTCTTCCCAATTTTTCAACGTTTGGTCAAAAGCTCTTAACTAAAAACTTTTATTTTAATAAATCCAATAATATAAATCTGCGTACTTCAAAATAAAATAACAATAATAACTTTTAAATTATCTGACGATACGATTTAACGTTAATTAGAAAAATGAGTTACACTATACTTATCTTTTTTTAATCCTATATAATAACTGCGAATTCCGCTCCTCTTACTGACCATCCGATGCGCGGTCGACCCTCCGTCCGTCCGTTCCTATGCTCATCTACGCTCCAGGAGTTCCAGTTAGTTGTCCTCGTCGTCTAGATTACTGACTTCAGGCACCCTCGTTATCTTTGCTCAACTCGTATGGCAGTATTTGCTCCAGGTCTTCACCGCGTTGTGGGAGATCGCCCTCGAAGTCACGTGTGTGCGCCGTCCATGCCACGCATGGGAAGTTTGGGAGGTCGGGGAGCATTGCAGGGAGATGGAGCCCATACCGCGATGTCGAGCAGAAAAAGAGAGCGACCGCAGCAGCTTTCGCGTCTTCATTTACACTACTGATTAGGACCCTCTTTCACACTAGGGAAATATTATTCAGACAAAAGTAAGAAATTTCCGTAAAAACTGTCATACTGTACAGCCATAAACTGTTACAAAGAACCTTTATTTAAACCAGATATATTATAGTAAATGTTATCATAAAATTATGGAAGATTTCGATAGTGCGTGCATAATTTGTAATCGGAAAGTTTTTTTTGTTCTTCTATCGCAAGTGACTGGAACTGATTATGGTTAATGCATAAGTGATTTCAGAAAGAAAAATATATTACTTCCCAAAAGTTTATTATTTCGCAAAAAAAAATGTTATGTTTTGAAGATTAATATATGTGTATAGCACAGAATAACTAATTCATAATGTTGCAAAAGAAAGTATAAAACCAAATTTGACATTTTTAGTGTCTTTAAAATGAGCTTCATCAAGTTCCCTAAAATTCAAGTAATTCGATAAAAACTCCTAAATTTTTCATGACAATTCAATCAAATTTGTGTGAAAAATTTAGAGTTAATCAACTATGTATCGTTTAAAAGTAGTTTCGTTCGTACCTACACGTATCCGGACATTTTCTAACAAATATACTTTTAAATTTTCTCATCCTAAATACACGCTTCTATACATTAACCTTTGAGGATTCAAAAAATAAAAATAAATCTGTAAATGTGAAATTCACTTGAAAAAAGTGCATATAGCTACATTTGGTACGTGAAAAATCCTTTACACATTGAATGTACCACTATTCACATTTTTCAAGTGAATTTCACATTTTCAGATTTACACGGAAAGCTTTCTCCACAAGAGAAAGAAAAACAAAGTGCAATGGTAACAAGGCATTCAGCAGCAGCTTAATGAGCTCGAACTAAAATCGACAAAGCCGCGCAATTATAACGAATAACAGTTCGGCGATCGGAACAGCGAAAGCCGCTCTCAAAGTACTTCCCACGGAGCCGTCAGTCTTCTCCTCACCGGCGCCCGAATTACGCTCCGCATCAGCTTAGAGCTTTGTCCGTGGTGTAGCCGTAAAGTCTTGTGATTGGACGGGAGGGGGTCTGAAGGGGGGAGGGGGAGGGGTGACGCCGGAGCTTAATCACCGGGCGCGCAATAGTTGTTGCCGGCTTTTCCGCGCTCGCGCGCCGCGTTCGCGAATAGTTGGCCGAATCTTTAAACTGATATTATCGGGTGGTTATTATAGTCGCTCGGCGAGGAATTTCGATTTCCTTCCTATACCCTGGAGCGCGCGCGTGGGTGTGGTTATTTTGCGCGCGGCGATGGTGATAGGAGGGGGGGGGGAGTAAGTTTCGAGTGGCGCCTCGCGTATGCCCCAATGAAATTGAGATGTCGCGTTAGAAATTGCGGGGGTGGGGAATCAATAAGCGCGTGGACAACGCGTGCACTGAGCTGACATCGTGATCTGCATGCAAAGAATTTTTCTCGAAGTTTCACGTATTATTGACATCTTCTACGCGCACTGAACAAAATCTTGCACAGTGCGGCTGTCTCGATGGGTGCACTGAGAAAAAAGTAATGTAAAAATTACTATGTGTCTGGGAACGTGACCACAGCTACTAGACTCTAAGATAAAAATTGCCATACACTAAAGTATATTTTACTATATATGTATAGGATTGTTTCCAATTTTGTCCAGTAAAATTTACTATAGTTATGATAAATTTTACTTAGAATATGGTATGTAACTTTTTTTTGAGAGTACAGTCTGTGATCGCATTTCCATGGAGATATTAATGTTTAAAAAACCGTTTTCTCAGTGGAAATAAATAAATACTAAATAGTAAATAAACGCTGAACTAGAATGTGGTGAGACTGATGTGTCTAGAATTGAGAAAATAATTAAAGAAAAATTAATATTTTTCTAGTAACAGGAGCAATCTACTCGATCTAGGAACAATTTTTACTAAACTCGTAGTAATTTATATTAAACGTATTGTAATATTTCATACCAGTACACCAGTAATTAATAAAAAGTTTTAATATTTCCTAGTGGCACAGCAAAAATTATTAAAAATTATATAAATTTTTCGTTATACGTGATCAAGTAGGTTAGGAAAATAGTAATTTTTTAAAACTTACTTTTCTCAGTCTAACTTTAAAATGAGAGTAGGTCCTTCTCCTATTAGTAGAATTGGTCGCGGTCCCGAATTTGATACAAAAGTTCTGCCAATCAGCTCAAATACTAAGGGTTGCGGGATGATTGTGCAGAAGTGGTCCAAGCTACAAACTTCATACCACATCAGGCATAAGACTGAAAAAATTCTAATCAATCAAAAGCGAATATTTCGTAATCGATGTTTTTGATTGGTTCGAATCACGGAATAGTCAGTATTCCATAACGATAAAATTCCAACTAATCATAAGCCAAGATTTTGAAATATTCATTTCTTATCAGTTGGAATGTTATTTTATAATAACTATTCAAATACTACGCCAAAGTGAAAGTAACATTGTACCCAGCATGGGTAGCGGTGTCGAACTACCCTGGTTTCTCGATAGACTGTGATATCGTATTGTGATATATTTTATTAATTGTATTTTTAAGCTGTAACTCTAGTCTCAAAGAGCTCTGTATATGTTATATATTTGTAAATTTTTGCCGTTGAGGCAAATAAAGGCTATCTATCTATCTATCTATCTATATCTGGTTTCATCCACAAGCTCAATTCTTTTTAGATTAAGTAGGCGCGACGAATTCGGATGGCGTAACGCTGCGCGCATCATCGGCCGATTCGATAATTTGGCCCAGTCATAAATAACCATACGGGCCAATTGAAAAATTCATAGGGTCAAAACTCATCCGGGAGAGATTATATCAGCACCGGGGGATCGTCTTTTATTCAACGTATTTTCTGTTCAATTATTGAACAGTTGCAGTTCCGGTTCTGGAAACAATTTCGGTCACCGCATCCATTAAATTGACCGGCTGAATTTTTTTTCAGGGAGTTATTATTCCCCGCGATCGTATTAAGAAACCTATGATGTGTGTAAAAAAATATCACGAGCCGCATGCGAAAAGTGATTATTTATTTGATGCAAAAATAAATATTTTGTTAGGTAGCAAAGAATAATAACCAGTACTTTGACATATATCAGTATAGATTTATCGTTTCCAGCGATTATAGCTTTTATATGTTATAATTATATAGGAGCAAAAATGCAAAATTCAATACTAGCAATAGAAAAATCAATAATTATCCTTAAAAGACAGAATTGCGGTCTTAGATTTACCCATAGACTCATCGTTGCTAGTGCTTTTCTAAACAGAATTCCAACAAATTAATTTTCTATTTATAGTAAAGTAAATTTATTGAAAAAAGTAGCAGCGTAAAACATGTGTAAAAAACGTTTAATTGAAAACTTTTTTTCGATTTTAACGTATTCATTATTATTTTTGAAATTTAACATAATTTTTATGAATGCGCAGTAAATTTATTGAAAAAAGTAACAGCGTAAAACGTGTGTAAAAGACGTTTAATTGAAAACTTTTTTTCGATTTAAACGTATTCATTATTTTTGAAATTTAACATAATTTTTATGAATGCGCAGTTGATTTCAAATAAAAACAAGAAAGTCGTCGTTCTGTAGTACATATCTGCAGAAGTAAACAAACTAAAATAAAAAAAAAATAAAACAATCTATATTAATCAAATAAACTAAACATTCAAGGAGCGAATACTTTCACTAAATTTTTGAAATAAAATATGACGAGTCAATTAATAATATGAATAAAATGTATGATAGCTCTTCTAAAACTAGTAAATTTAAAACATGCAACAAAAATACCAATAACTATTTTTACTCTTCGGACATTTTTCTACCTTGAAAATAATATAATAAAATTCGGAATGATAATATGAAAGAATCTTCCGGAAAATTCCAATAATTTAACATTTTCGTGTACCACACCCTAACAATAAATACTTTCAAAGGTACGTTCAAAATTTAATAAAATACAGCGGAATATCGGATATACTATCCCCCAGTTTCAATGAGTATCTGGAAAATTAAAAACCGTCGCTATCTTTATGATTCTCAAAAATTCTAGCCATTGTTATTCAGCAGACGGTCATAACCGTTACTAACCCCAAAGCCATTGATATCTTTTTTTTTTTTTTTAACCCTCGGACTTTCCGCTCTCGCGCAGAATCACGTACGTAGTAAAATACGCACGGGCATCCCCCAGACAATTGAAATATTCCCCACAATTATCGATACTTTATTCTTCCTCGATTTTACAGGCGTTACGTGAAAAAACGCAATTTAGAAAATCTCGAATAAAGGCACTCGACCCGAAGAAAATTTAACGATCCTCATGGTCGGCCCGTAAATTATCCGACGGGCGACTGCTGATTTAGCTTGATTTCGGGCCCATTCCTTATCGGCTGCGCAAACAAATGCCTTCCGAATGAATTGCTCCTTATCGAGGCACACGCTCTCAAAGTGTGCCCGTCGCCGGAGCAATTTTTCAGCTCGCCTCGTTAAATTATCCGTGGCGGAATACACTCGACTGAAAAAACGAGTTGCCCTGGCGAAACAAAGTGCAGAATACATGTATTATACGCGTATTCTGTTAGAATCAAGTTTAGAGCGTGAATATAATTTTTATGCGGTGATTTCTTTTCACTCTTAATTTTTTACTGAGTTTTTATTTTTTTTTTTACTGAATTTGTGACCTTAACGGTTGAAATGAACGGAGTGAAATATTATTCGAACAATCTTTAGTTCATAAACGCTAATTATAGCGATCAGTTCACTCTAAACTAGTCATAGTGCCAAAATTTTCCTTTCTCAACGTAAATATATTTATGCATTTTCTTTCTTAATGTTAGTGCAAGATAAAACTGCAATTTGTTTAATATAGATAAAGGGATCGCATCTCTCTATCTTCAAGAGTGAATATTCATTTTATTAATACAGAAATTATTATACTACTGATAATTAATGCAGTGACCAAATTTAATCTTCTGAGAGTAAAAAAAAAACGCCTTTTCACTAACGGTACATATCATATCAAGCAGAGTTGTTAAATTTCGCCTTTTAGCCATACTGAAAGCAAACTCGCTTAGAGTAGTTGTTCACTCAAAAAATTAAGCGTGCAGAACGACTCGTTTTTTCCCATCGAAAAAGTCTGAATCAACATTCGCATTGACCCTCCGCGTAGCCCTTCGTCAAAATTCCATTTGTCGCCGACAAAATACAGCAAAAGCACAGAGCACTATCGCGTGAGTGAGTAAGTGAGTGAGAGAGAAAAAAAATTGCCGTATAAAATGAAACTGCGTATTAGCGTCCGGCGATCGATCGATCGCATCAAAATGCGCGGCACTTTTTATTAGTTCCGCCGAATTCAAAGCGCACACGCGCCAACTATACATCGATGAACCGCGGCATCCATCCCCCTTGTAAAAAAAAAAAGGAAGAAACTTCGTTATTCTCCTCTCATTGTTGGAGTGTGCACGTGGCGCTCAAGGGACTGAATTATCCCCGGTCCTCCGATAAATCCAAACTCGAGTTACGCCGTAGTAAACGAGCGAGGTGATCACCCCTCGCTATCGGAGGAGGAAGAAAAAAAAAAATTTGCCAGCCGAAAAACCCGAGCGAGCCGCGGGAATTTCGAAGGAGCGGAGGAAAACAGAGTGGAGGCCGAAAAAAAAAAGAAGGAAGCGAGGCCAGATAGCGAATATGTGATTGATATGCGATGAGAGAATAAGGGTAGAAAAGGGGATGAGAGCGGGCCTCGGTTACGCGGCTGACCAGAGCAAAAGCGGCCGGGTTCGATTTTAAAAGGATCGATGGCGAGATGTTTGATTGCCGAGCGTTTCCTTTTTTTTCTGCAACCCTCGGCTCCAGGCGCGTAATGGATATTTCAGGATGGACGTACGGAATAATCGAGTTTTTTTTTCCTCCTTTTAATTTGAACCCCCGCCAAATCGAGGCGCGTCCGCTCTCCGAAACGCTTCTACTTCTTTCCTGTTTTTTTTTTTTTTTTATTTTGTGCTTGGGTCATGATATGATATTTGCTCGTTCGTAAAATTAAATGTAAATGAAGGTGAAAAAATAAACGACTTAGCGAGGAGTTTCATAGCGGAGGCTGGGCGCGCGAAAATTAAGCGAGGTTCGGGGAATTTTTATTGAATTACGGGACTGAAAGGTGGAAGGGACGGCGGAGGTATGATTATCTACCGCTTGCAGGGGCCGCGATCTTATATACTTTGTTTGGCCCGTTAAAAGGGGAAACAGCCTAGGGGCCAGAGGTTTTTATTAGATAACGAGGTCACGACAATAGTGCCGCGCCAACTACAAAGCCGCGGAATATCTTTCCTCCGGCGTAGGATGTGAAATCTTATTAAAGAATAACCTCGCGTTTTTGTTTCTTTTTTTTTTTTTTTTGGTGGAGCTTGAGGAAACGTAACGAAAAGAAGATTCAAGATTTGTTTTTCGACGCTACGTTTGGATTTTTCTTAAAATAAATTTTAAAGTTTTAAATGAAGAATAAATTTAGATAAAAGAATGATTTTAAGTCACTTTTACACTTTTATACAGTACTCGCTTTATAGGAGGAAGTAAATAAATTATAACGAATTGGATCTACTAATGGTGTTAATAATAATTTTTTTATTATACGTAGACATATCCTGATTTAGTACGACGTTGCATAATTATTATAACCCAGTTTTATCATTCAACTAAGTCGAAATTAATGCCGCGAATTAATAAAATACTCCATCAGTGTGTCGAAATAAAAATTGACTTTAAGTAACTACAGAGATATTAACTAAATACCATGACATTTCCACAAAATTTTTGATTATTTGAATTCTGAAGTTTGTCGTTAAAGAAATCTATTCCTAAAATTCACATTTAAATAGATTTATGTTGATTTATCAATTATTTAAATTTGGCGTCCTTCATCGTACGCATTAAATGACGAGTGTAATGTGCAAACGTTTCCTGGATGATAAAAACCATGTAATGATTTAGTAGGCATGTTTCAGCCCAGGTTAACGTACTGAATTCGCCAGGAAGACCGTAGGTTGCCATGATTTTTGTACATACAGGATTTTTAATTTAAATAATTTGTTCAACTTTGCGGCCTTTACTGTCATCATGAGAAAATCTGCTTATGTCCTTATACTCTTCCCAGACTGGACTGGGCATTGACTGACGCGTCGATTCCTTCTGTCAAAATTCTTACGACGCATAAATATTTAATTCATAAATGCGTTACATATAGTAAAATCACCGCAAAGACTAATAAGGAAATATCCTCTCGGAATTCCAGAAAGAAGGAACGTCTTTTTTTCGAGGTCCTTGGCACATCTTATTGGCATTGGCTTATGAATACCAATCAGAAATGCTATGGAAAACTTTTTAAAATTCCTATAGGAAGTCCTATAAAAAATCTATATAAAAATCTACTAGAATACGAAATATGTTATCGTATAAGAAAAAATTAAGTGTGTTTTATTTTCTTATATGACAAATTATTTTACTTCGAAAAATTTGGACCTCGAAAATTGGTGTTCCTTATTTTTCAAATTTAAGTTAAACTCTTTTTAATCTTGGTATAACCTTTCCTATTCAATTTGAAAAGAGTATGTCTAGATCTCGAATATTTATATACATTATCTTTAAGTTTTCCACTGCATTTCACAGTGCACTAAACACAATCTCATTATGTTGGAAAAAATAAAATCTCGGACGAAAGTCGAATGAACTATACCTACGTAAAGTATCATATTTCGCGAAATAGCCACTCATCTGCGTTTTCGCAGAATCTAATTGCCGAGTTGATTTAAAGTCGAAAGTAGCTTTTAATCGAAATACGTGATATCGGATTAAAAAAAAAAATAACTTTAATTATACGGCGAAACGATTTGTTTGACCATGATTTCCCCTCGTCGCTTTACAAAGTTAAATAAATAAAATATCTTCCAGAATAATCCGAGATTTACCGTTTACTCATGAATAAAAAGTATCGTGCGTTAATAAAAAGATTGGATGCTTTCAGATATTTGCCGTGATAAAATCTGATCGATGGAACGGAAACTAAAAAAAACATATATTTCCTCGGGAATAGCAGTTAAAATCGTAATTTTAAATTTGCCATGATATATATATGGAACTCGTTTTTTTATTGAACTAGCAAAAGGTTAGAAAATCATTCACTTTTTATAACAGATTCAATTTAAAACAAATTTCACAAACAATAGATAATCTAAGAACTTATAATCATTCTTTTCTAGCTCTATCAAAGAAAATAAACCAATAAAAAATACCTTGACAAATCAAATTAAAATTATATAATTATTAACTCTAAAAATCTTCGTCGGCCTGTGAAGTAATCTAATGCAAAATTTGGTTAAAATAAAAAATCTTGCTAGTGTTTTTCTAAGAAAGAAATACCAAAATTTTATAAACAATTGATTTTTAAGAATATACGTATAAATAAACAATAAAATATCATACATTTTACATAAAAATAAATACATTATCTTTTATAAAGAATCCAGTACTTTATCAGTACTTTACTCAAAAGATTCTTATACAAATCCGTTCATGGACATATCGCATTTAAAAGTAGGCCTTCACAGTTGTTTATTAAATTTTAAACCACGAATCAATACGTGACAAAATATCCCCCTCCCCTCCCCCATAAGTCACATTCAATTTGCATTTTAAATCATTCGAAGCGGCAGAAAGCCTCGCTCGCATTAAAAAAAAAAAATAATAATACGCCATCGTAAATCAGAATAGATAAATCGCAACACTTACTTACCCGTAATATCGCAGGCTGTAAAACAAGCCCGGACGATCGTCCGGGACGGCAGCCGCGCGCGATCGGAGAAACCAGTGGCCTGCAGTTTTATGCATATCCGTACGCGCGAAAAGGGAGAAAAACAGTCTGCATTAGCCGCGCGAGAATAAAACCGAGGGCTGACTTCAGCAAAAGCGATGCATATGGATGGATGGCGATAAAAGCGCCAGGGGAAAATGGCGCACATTCCCCGCGTGAGCTAAGGGGATGAAATAGCGCAGCGCGGCGGAAGGAAGCTGGCCGCTAGAAAAAAAAAAAGAAAGAAATCTCCACGCGCGGTGACAAGGAATAAACAAAAAAAAAAAAAAGAACGTAACAGAGAAAAATACAAAAAGAAAAAAGAAAAAAAACAAAAAGCGCGGTATGCCGAGGCCACGGGTCCGAGGCAATCGAGAGCGTATAGGCAGCCACGGAAGGGGATTAATGCAAGGGGATCCGTCGGTCGCTCTGGAAAAATAAAGCGTCACGACGGTGGTGAATTCGGAATAGTGAATTTAGAGTGAGTGGAGGACGTCGAGGCGGAGAAAAGGCGAACGGACGCTGCGAGGAGCAATCCACGCGTCCCGCGGCCGCCTCTATACACATCAAGATAGTATAGTACCACTTCGATCTGCAGCGATTTCAACCTGCGTGCAGCAGCATCCTGTGCGGCTGCCTCTTCTTTCCGCGTCGGGGCTGCTCCGCTGCCCACCCTATACACGGAGGAACGTGACCAGGCCAGATCGAAGCGCGGCGAGTCGGTCGGAGAAGCCGGTGGGACATTATACGGGACGACGTATACCGAGTGCGTGCATATGTATGTGTCAGGTGGCCTCTCTGCGCTTTCACTGTCTAGGCGGGGGAGGGGACGCGCGGCCTCATTTTATGCAAATCGCACGGAAACGCCTGTTAGGTGTCCACCGCGGGCAGCGGGAGACAGCGACGACGGCCCCCTCCCCCCCCCCACACACACACACACACTCGTCAATTCACAGACACACTTGCTCACACACACGCACGTACATCCTCACAGGCACTCGTGCATCACACATGCAACTTCATACACAAACCCATATATATACATGCGCATACGCTCATACCACACACACACGCACACATATACATAGGCACATACATACACTCATATAGATATATACACACAAACGGACACATACACACAGTCGGGTACATAGAGAGGCAGCGGAGCATACGTCGTATAGCGTAGAGCGTAGAGAGATCGCGCGCGAGTAGTCCGATGAAAATTCATGCCTCGCTCGCCACGCGTCTCCCTCTCGATCTCTCCCGATACCTCCCCCCGGGTCCTATCTCATTCTCGCCGCCTCGTTTTTCCGACGCCGCGCCTATCCGCGCGCGTGTGCACTTGTCGTCGGTCGACCAGTGTCTCTCCGGCTGTCCGATCATCCCCCTTCTCGACCCCTACCACTCGATCCCTCCCCACGGGGAGCGAAGCCTCGATCTCGAACTTTTTTTTTTTGTCTCTCCTTCCAGGCTACGCGTGGAATCGGCGAACAGGAGGAGCGAGGGTGAGATGGGAAGAGCAGAGTTATAGAGAGTGTATGGGGAGAGAGAAAAAGAAAGAGAGAAATGGAGGGAAGGCTCGAAGTGAACGGCCGAATAATGCGAATTTCTCGCGCTCGGCTTTATTTCCCTTCCTCCTTTTCTCGGCTTGTTGGCGAACCTGATGAATATTTACGCCGCGTTACGATATTGATCGCGCATAATAGAGTCCATGATGCCGATGATTACGCGAGCCGCCCGGCGGCTGACAGATGGCCGCGGGAAAAAGCTTTTCCTTTATTTCGCCCCTTACGAGCGGCGAATCACGATCGCACTGCCAATCCCCGTGCAGCGATACAAGCCTCCGGTACTAATCAGCCAAAGTCGTTTTTCTTTATAGGGGAAGGGCCGGCAAAACGGACATGGCGGGCAAAACGGATTTTAGCTATATTTTGTGTTTACTTTCTAGCGTA
>JAWWEN010050315.1:0-11397 GCA_035582955.1 Sycophila texana
TAGTAGTTTTACTTATTATTGCTTTTTTAATAAGGATAATAAAGAAATATTATAACACTTACATTAATGGCCATTGGAACCCACAACTTATCCGATTCTGTAACTTTATAAATGCCACGTTTTGTAACTCCTTTTAAGTAAATTTCATGAGCTTGACGTAAATAAACTATTTTGTCTTTAATTTGCGGAAAATAAGGTGTTCTTCTTGGTTCGACCATTCTCAGCCATCCTGTTACTAGCTGTAAAATAATTATATATAAATAAGTATGTAAATAACACTTAATAAGAAACAATTAGAATAAATTTTAAGCCTCTTACACCAATTCCTTGTATCTCCACATTTTTATCTGCAAACAAGTACAATTAGTCAAATACACATGTGCATAAAAAATTAGAGTGTGTCTAGAGGGCCAGAAAAGCGTACGCAACGCACATAAAAGCTTACGCTAAATCCCGACTTCGGGCAGAAGCCCGGCCCAATTTTCGCGCACCGAACATAAAAATTTTTCGAAAAATTTTAGCGTACGCAAACCAAACTTTTGCGTACGCTCAAGTTCTCAACTCCGTTGCGTCCGCTACCTTTGCATAAACGCATAAACCTTGACAAAAATCGGTATTAACAACTGTTTATATATTAATTCCGAACGAACTTACATTTTAATATTTGCTACAATACATGTTTAGTAGATAATTATATAATTAATTAAGTTCTACTGAAACATTACTTTTAAAAAACGTATTATAATTTTAAGTTTGTTTAATTAAGTAAGTTTAAAATATTGTAAAAGATTTTGTTACGAATGTTCTGAAAAAATTATCTACTAAATATGTATTGTAGCAATTAATTATAAATGTAAGTTTGTTCTGAATTAATAAATAAACAGAGTTGTTAATGCAAATTTTTGTCAAGGTGTAATTATTTAAGAGTAGCGTACGCAATGTTAGCGAAAAGAATAGCACAAAACGTTCACAAAAAGTTTTTACATCCAAAAAAGGTCAAAAAAACGTTTTAAAAACGTATTTAAAACGTTTCATATGTCTGCGGCCATAAAAAACGTTTTAAAAACGTTGAAAACGTTGTGTGCTATTAGGGGTAGCGGGCGCGGGGGTAGCAGACGTAGAAAGTCGCAACGGAGTTGAGAACTTGAGCGTACGCAAAAATTTTCCGGAAAATTTTCATATTCGGTGAGCGAAAATTGCGCTTTTTGCTGTGCTCCCTATTGAAAAAAAAAATACCTAATTTTATTACGTAATTTTGATACGTAATAAAACTACCCTACCGAAAATTTTTTTCAAAAGTTTATAGAAAAATGTTAAAATGTCTATAAAAGGTTTTTTATAGCATGTCTTTCCGATGTGCGATCAGGATAGTAACACCAAATGGCACACTAAAAAATGATAAAGATCAGTATTTATAACGAATTACATTTACAGTGCATTTTTTATTTAAAAAGTTGCATGAGATTTTGGCGTGAGATCTCACCTGAGAACTCACCTGTCAAAAGTACGTAACAAAATTACGTATTTATTTGCAATAGGGTTGCGTGCGCTTTTTTAGCTCCCTAGACACACTCAAAAAATTATTCCATAATTGAAATATTTAACAACCTGTTGATTCTTCTTTATCACTTGCATTGTCTGTTACTACTGAGGTACTAGCCACTGGAGTACTCAATTGCGAAGTCGTTTCATTCATTTTTTTTTACTTCTAATCGAAGCTAATCGATTTTAAAACAATAATAAGTGAACAAAAAATTTGTATAAAAATGTTTTATAAACGAAGCTTTCGAATGTATACACACCTTCAGAGGTTATATTTCGGATAAAACTTTTTACCGCTTATTTTTTTAACGTAATACCAACATACATATATTATAAGATGGTACATATACGTACATAAAGAATTAAAATAGAAATATTTTAAGTTTCTATCGATACTGTTTTAACTAAAATTTTCATCAATACAATTGAAGCAAACAATAATCACTGGAGGGTTGAAAAAAGCCGCACCCATGCGTTTGGCGGGTTTCGACATTGTCGCAAACTGTTCGAGATAATAAAATAGTGACTACAATGAGTCACAGCTATAATGAGTTGCAACTTTTCAAGCGATCGTATTGGCCCACCGAAGATTCGAATATATTTTACAGTTACTATCGCTTATCCAATGGAAGTTTATATGTACAGACCGACGGAACAACACCACCAAAGTCGCGAACATACGATAATTTGAAAGATAATTTTAACTATAGTTACATTGAAACGAGAAGCAAATAATAAATAATTAATAATCATTTTTTTTTTATTATCTTAAACTGAATGTCAGACTAGATAAAAAAATAAGCTCTTGCTAAGAGTATACAAATTATAAATTATTGATTTATTTATTCATTTTAAGTTGTTTCTTCAATTAGTTCTTTAATGGTAAGGTGTTTTATTTTATCTAACTTTTCATTTTACAAATAACAATAAAGTAACAACGAAAATTTAATTAATCAATTCAATGTATTAGATATACATTACAATTATTAAAGAATAAACCAGGATACGTACAAAAACATACAAGAACTTATTTTTCTCTTTCATTTTTACTACATTTATTTTTTGAAGATATACATAATGATGGTTGTCAAATTTTTTTATGTAAAAAGTAATTAATTGACAATGCAAATAATAATTATTTTTCACTATTTCTTTTGTTTTCATTATTTATATTGTTTTACAAGGACATAAAAATCCACAATATTTTATATATTTCAAGTATAAAACTTACGATAAGTGTGTATGGGTGTATCTTGTACAATAATTATATATATAATTTGATCTAAGATTTAACACTCTCGTACACTAACTTCTTTTTTCTGTGATATCCTCATTTTATCTCTGTTACAATTAAATAATATATTTACAAATTCATTGCGGTATTTAAAATTGCAAATCTTGGATTCACCACAAAAATTTATCGTTATAACAATACATTCTTATCACCTGTGATAGAATATTTCATAAAAAATACTTTTCGAGTATGATTCTTAATTCTTTGGTGATAATTGTGTAAGGCTTTACAGTCTAATAGTCACTTTTTCTATATCTGCCATCTTGGCTATCTAAAATTCAATTCAATATTCTTTATTTTCACCACAATTTGACGATCGTCATCGATTCTGATTATCGTCAGCTATTGCAACATCCTGAGAAGTCTGGTCAAATTGATCTAATAATTTGTTTGATATTCCAGATGGCCCTATAAGTAATAATTATTAGTTTTGTTGACATTTATGTTACGAATTATGAACTGTACAAGAATTTACCTGCTTCGTGGTTAATTCTTGATCTTTTTTCAGGTGATGTATCCAAATTATCTTCGGTTGAATGATTCGAAGAGTTTGATTTTCTTTTATTAAGAACTAAAAAAATGTCACAATTTAAAAATTCATAAAAATATTATGCCGTTTTGTCGAAGGAATACTCACTTTTTTCACTTAATTCTTTGAATTTTCGATTCGCCTTCCAAGACGAAATAATTTCATTCATTTCTTCAGTGAACACTTTTCTTAATCTATCTTCCGACATCTTGAAAAGAAAATAATACAGTTAGTTTAATTTATAATAAACTTAAAAACATATTTTAAATATTGAAATTTTTTACTTTTGCTTGTATTCCTAACAATTTGCTGCTTGCGAATACAGAGCCCATATCTCTACGAAACGCTGTAGGACTTATGTAAGCATCTTTTTTAAGATTCTCGTTTATACGATCTAGATTCATTGAATTTGCATTTTTTCTATAAAAAAGATAAAATAAAATAAAATTAAATAAAATGAAAACAATGTATATATATGATTTTTTCTTTTGTAGACAAAAAACAGAATTCTTCAATTGTTATACCTGAATTGTTCAGAATCTTCATCTTTCCAAATTTTATCTAGCAATACTTTGCAAGCATTGACCCAGTCAGTTTTACATGATTTTGTTGTTTCATTATCAGGTAGCGAAGGTAAAGATTCTTGCAATCTAATGGGTGGTTCATAATTTACACTGGTATCATCACTTTCGTCTTGTGTTTCTTTCAAATGTTCATACAGATCATAAACATCGGTATACTCTGGATCTCTGTTGTTTTGATGAAAATTAAAAGAGCTATTTAACAATACTTTTACAAATAAAAATTGCTGAAATTGAGAAAACTGTTTTATTACTTACTCTAGAATTGTTAATAAAACTTCGTTAATAATTTTGTAATGTTTGAAATTGTCTTTTCTTCTCTTTGGTAGAACGTTAACCGAGTTAGAATTTTTTTTAATCTCTTCAATATTCGCAGTCATGTACTCGATGTCGAATTTCATGGAATTCACTCGGCGATAAAAGTTATTCTCATAGCGCGCCAATATCGTTGATAAATCAATAGGATAACGACTGTCGGCTGCATAAGAAGCGTCTTTGTTTAGGTGAAGGAACGGTTTTGCAATGGGTAATTTCACTACTTCTTGAAGACATTCCATAATTTTCTCTTTATTAACGTCCTTGCCATCAATGGTCCAATCCCCGGGCTGACATTTATACAATATTGCACTTTGGTTGTCTAAATAAGAACAATTTGTAAGTTATATTTGCAATAAAGGTGAATAAATAATTTAAAAAATTTTTTTACGCTTATTACCTGGAATATCTATGGGTTCGAGTTCCCAAGGACTTAGTTTAAGCTCGGTATCGTCGTCGAATCTGACACGATAACGTTTGAATAGAGAATCTGGAAATTTCTCATTGTAAGGTTCGATAGTTTCCACATAACCAAATGCCAAATCATCATCGATCGTGCAACGGAATCTATCTCCTTCATTCCAGGAATTCATCAACGATGCATCATACAAATGCTTCTGAATCAAGAAATCGACTATCCCGTTGACGTTGTGATAATTCACTTCGAAGGAGTCGCCTTTCGACTCGCTTTTTTCATTTATCGGTTGTAATTGCAAACGACTCACCCGAGGAGGGTAGTTCTTGTATGATATCGCAATTACTTTTACTAATTGGTGACCCTAAATCATTAATTACATAAACACTATAAATTTTTAATATTTTTTTCTAAATTATAAATGGAAAATAGTGAAGTGTTTTTTTTTTTTACGGTAAGATTCGAATCCATGTATGGTACTGCTACGTCGTCAACATCGTATATTTGGTATTTTTTAACTGCTTGTAGATAAGTTTGATATCCTTGTGGAAAATACATTACGATATCATCAATTTGCGGATAATAAGGTGACTTTAATGGAGTAACTTCGGTAAGCCAATCCGTTTCTTCGGTATTTATCTGCAAATGAATGTATGTAAATAACTTTGTATTTTATTATTAGAATATAAATTTGATTTAGTTTTCTTTTACCAAATCTAGACTCCCTCGACTATCATCTTCATGTTTTATGTCAAGTTCTGGGAACCAAACCGTTTCCATTGTGTTCTATAAATGTTTTGCTATTATTTTTAGAATATAAAAGTGATTTTAAGTTTTAATGTAAATTTATATTTTACCAGATCTTCACTCTCTTCGCTGTCCATTTCATTTTTAATGGTGACTTCCACAATTTCGTCAGTTGGCGAATGGGAGTTTGTACCATTTTCAACATTTTCCTTGGATCTTTCATTTACTGGTTACAAAAATTTTAATAATTAGGTACAGTTAAAGATGGATAAATTATAAATTAATCATATAAATAAAATATCTTACATGATGTTTCATTTGGCATTCTTATATGGTTATCTTGCAATTTTATAAGCATCTGTAATTTTTTGTGTAGTTTCATCAACTTTAAAGTTGTTTCTCCAATTTCAGATTGAACTTCTTTAATCTGTGCCCATAAGGAGGTGTTTAACTGTAGAAAAAAATATTGAATTATTATTTAAAAATGAAATTAGTTTATCATTAATTGTTACTTACTGTGCCATTTGCAGTATTTGAAACGGATGACCTTAAATTACTTTGCTTTCCACTAGCATTATGATAATGTTCAAAATTATAGTTGGGATTTCCGGATGCATTTCTAAAAATAAGAATAATTATTAATAAAATTGTTAATAGTAGTATAAAATGTTAATAGTCTTAAATAATAAAAATTTACATGCAAATGAAAGCTTTAAATAAATTCAGAAAAATTTCTATTTTTCAAAATTAATAATTAATTTACCTTTGAGCTACCGTGTCAGGCTGCCATCCCCCAAGGTGGCTTAAATCCATCCTCAAGCCTCCGGCATTTGACAGTAAGGCATCATAAGTGCGTCTTAAAGCATGGCCTGTGTACAAACTAGGATTTTCAAGTTTCAACCAAGTAGCAATTTCTTTTGGAACACTTGTCATTTTATTCCTGCCAATTGGTTGTTTTGTGCATTTTTGATTCTGGTAATTTAAAAAAAATCGATCAGTTGGAACATTTGATGGACGCAGCCTATGATATTTCTTGATGATCTTGCTCAAAGTAGCATCGATGGTAAACTGTCATGGTTTACACGTTTCTGTTCGTGGAATATCGACTAATATCAACGAACCTTCCTCTTTGATGTGTTGAACTTTCACTTGTGTTAGTTCATCTCCACTGCAGCGTCCAACCACACCAAAAATCATAATGACCTGTAAACATTCAGTATTTTTTTACGGTAATATAGATTTATAAATTATGCACTCTTCTACATTGTAAACATTTTATCTTAACCTTGTTGGCGAGATGCACTTCATCTGCTGCTTCGTGCAAGAATTTCTTGATTTCGTCTCTAGTGAAAATATTCGATTTTTTACTTTCGTATCCTGAAGAATATTTCTTCAAGCTCGCTGTCAAATTGTGAAACTTACTGATGTCAATATTTTCTTTAATTTTAATCATGCTCTTTAACATTGAATACTGAGCCCACACAGTGGGTGGTTTGTACTTTTGTATATGCTCTTGAAAAAACATATCTAAGCTTTTCTCTGATGTGTTTACTTGCTTCAATTCTCTCCACTTTATAAAATCCTCGTATGCTTTCTCGTACTTTTTTTTCGACTTGTCAGGTAACACACATTCGGAAGCATCTTTTTCCACCCTTTGGGATTCTGACGGTGCATAATCCAAGGTATCCTCTTCACTCCCGTAGTATGACATTTTAAACGATAATTGATTTAACGTTTTTCCGAAAATAAATAAATCGAAGCACAGTTGAAAGTAATTACGATGTTTACGTGTGAAAATGTTGGTGCATTGACTTTTTTAACCTCGCGTTGGTATCTTCTTCAACATACAATTACGTTGGTATACCTACTGAGTGAAGTCAGCCGTTATAATCATCACTAGAGCAAAACTTAGGCGCGAATATACAAATTGAAAGTATTTCATTATTAATTAAAGTTGGAAGAAAAAAAACGTTTTGTGAATAAAAAATTGGTTTTTATTACTTTTATTTACGTAAATGTATAAATTTATTTGTTTACATAATTAACTTTAAATATCAAAAGATACGAATGTTTCTTACGCACAATACTAAATACAGTTTCAAATGTAACAAATTAATAAATTTGAATGTTTAATACGACGAATTACACTGGGTTTTTTGATTTTTTTATATACTTCCACAGCTGTAACCGTATAAGTATAGATATATGTATGTATAACATATTTTGTATATAAATTATAAAATTTTAAACTTTTATATATACTATATCTCTAACAAATATATGAAAATACAAAATTTGACAAGTACCACAATAATAGATACATACAAGTATCTATTCAAGCAATATTGCAGTGGCGTTGTACACTACTAATTGAAAGTCAAACTCTCCTCCATTGTAAGACTGTCCTTTGCAAAACTTAACATTGATATTTTTCAATTTGATCACCTAAAAAAGATCACCTTTAAAAATTTGAACGAAAATTGCACACGCGAGATTTATTAAGAATGTATTACGTCTTACCTGGTTGAGTCGAATTATCGACTGACAATAATCTGCCGTTTCCTCCCAAGCTACACACTCAACCTTACGGCCTTCCTTAGTTTTCAAAAGAAATTTAAATAGTCTAAAAGTCTGGACTTTTTTATTGGATCTTTGTTTCACAGTTTTGAATACTCTCGAGACTTTTCCTTTAACGGTTCTACAAAAAGTGATCATAATTTGTAACAAAAATAATTTAGGGTACATGGTAAATAAAAAAAATTTCTTACACAAAGTCTCCGTGTTTGAAGTTAGATAGATCACTAGCTGAGGTGAAAGATGATCTGGAAAAAAAAAAAATAATGAGGAATTTAAATAAAGTTTCTAAAAATAATTATTTTCTTTAAACAGATTAAAACAAATTATTACGTACACTTTTTCATTTTCGTCTTCGTTTCTTTCACTTTCAGTCTCGTTCCCTGTTCCATTCATTGTAATATAATCAAAATCATCATCTTCACATTGATTTATTAAATTTTCGTCGTCATCAGACTCCGAATCAGGATCAGTTTCGGATTGATTATCAGATTCGTCAGTAAACACTATGAAGCCATCATCACTTTCGTAATCAGATTCACCGTAATGTGTCTTAGTCGGTGTTTTTCGAAGAGACGTGCGCAGTCTTCTACATACTGGCTGTTCGTCCTCATCAGTCTCATCATTAACTTCACTTGCACGTGTTTTCGACGTTGATGCTTCTAATTGAATTTGTTAATAAAAATTAGTTTATTTATTTTATTAATAAAAAAATAGCACTGGCTGCATTAAAAAATATATGTGAAAATTTACCATCATCGTCACTTAATAAAATTCTGCGCCTCTTTGGACGGCATTTCAATCGACTTTGACTGTCATCATCCCCATCGGAATCATTATTAGTGCCTTTTATTTTACGTTTAGGAGTGTCTAGAATAAAAATTTACATAAAAACCTTGCAAATATTCATTAAGTTAAAAAAAAAAATACATGATGGAATCATTAGAACCTCTAGATTTTTTTGAAGTCCTCCAGTCGGAAAGAATTTGTTTAATTTCTTCATCATAGAATTTTTTCAACCACGTTGTCTGTTTATAAACCTGAAATGTTTCGTAAATATAATAAACCATATTATAAATTATTTTTATTTTGTTTAACACACGCTAGATTGTCGAATTTTTTAAGCTGAAAAACGGATCTAAATTGGCGACCAGGAGAATGTTTCATCTTTCGGTATATATAATTTGGTAAATAATTTGATCTGAATATATAATTTGATATAAATAATTTTGATTTTTATGCGTCGAAAAATCTTTTTTTTTCCTTCAAAAGTTGGAACACTTTAGACACAAGCTCTATGTACAAAACACAATGATTTATGCAGTATTATTTTTTCATTTGCTTTCTTTTGATTTATTTAATTTTTCTTTCATTTTTAAATGGATTCTGCAGGCCTTATAGAAAATCAGATAATTTCGATAAAAGAAAATAAAATGTGTTTCTTTCTATTTTAATGTAAAAAAACGATACTCGAAGTTTGTTTGACCCAAATAAAAGGTAAGACACTCTCCTAGTGAGTAGACTGTCTTTAAGCACTTAACAAAAAAAATTGTAATTACCAGTGTCTTTTTGTTACGATTGTATTTCCGACTATTGATGAAAATTAGATTTACATCCTTGGAAAATTGTACAGGGCTTTTGTATTCGCCTGCTTTGAAGTTCTCCTCTATTTCTGTCAAAGATATCGGTGCAGTTACTGATTTCCTGTAGTCTGGATATTCAAACTCGTTCACTGGTTCTCTGCAAATCGAAAAGTAAAATTCGTAATACATTATCATTTTAATAACATTTTTTTTTAACAAATTATACCTAAAATAGTAGGAATTTTTATTCTTGTATAGCTTCTGCAATAAATTTCGGCAAGCTATTTCCCACGGTAAGGTAGGCTTTGCAATGTTCACTTCTTCGATTGATTCGGATTCTTGGCTGTGTACAGAAGGGGTGTAACTGCTTTCGGCGGCAGATCGGGACACACGTGACAACATCTAAAAGTTAAACATTTTATTTGTAACATGCATACAAATGTTTTTCTATTATAAAAAAAAAAAAAAAGTTTCAGGCATTTACTCTGTCTACTTCCGAGATTGGCTGAGAGTCAGATTGCTGAAATCATTGTATATTATTAATTTCACCAAATGCCTTGTATTTAATATGATTACGAGATTAGTTTATTACTACACATACCGATTCGTGATTACTTTGGCTGTTTTTTGATGATACATTAGATATATTTGCTGACTCCTGCTGTACTGTCGAACTTTCAACGCTTCCTTGATCTGCAAAAGTGCATAATGAAAATATAATATGTGTAAAAAAGTCTAATTGGATCACCATGAAACTTATAGAAAATCTTTAAAATGATAATGTCAGCTTACTCAAGAGGTTTAGATTTTGCATTTTAATATAATTATCCAATTTTTGTTGGCATTCTGAATATTTCAATCTATTAATCGCTATTTCTTTTTGCGTATCTTGTAATTTTTTTTCGAGTTCCAACCCTTTCGCAGCATACATATCTCTTTCCGTCTCCGCATTTTTTATTTGCTTGGACAAGATTGTGTTCATCATCTGCAACTGTAGGAGATACACCATTTTTTAGAAAAACATTTATGAAATGAACAATCGAAGAAAGATGTTACTTGCCTCTTGGCTGTTTGCGTTAGCCACCATTGACTCCGGCTCCATCACTTGGCTTGCCGAGTCTTCGCGATTTCCACTGGTGGAAGGTTCTGCTTCTAATATCATTTTCTTCTAAAAGTAAAAGAGAAAAAAAAATTGATATATTTATCTAATATTAAAAAATAATGCAAAGGTTTTTCCGCGACGTACAGCTAATTCAAACATTATTCTTTCTCATTTACAGATCACGCGGCAAAAGTAACAATATATAAGTATATCTATCTATACCCAATGACAATTTTAACGAACTAACCCATTATATTAGTAGCGCATTTTTGCGCGTATATGGCTTAATTTTGCACAATGAAATTGTCTACTTTGCATTTGTTGAAACTTGCACAATGAAATCGTCTACTTATTTTTTTTTTTTATTTATTTATTTATTTATTTATTTATTTTTTTTTTTGTTAACTGCATAAACCCCCATGTCAAGAGTAAAATGGCTACCAATTCGAATGTATTTTTATAATTAAAAACATATGTAAAACACTATTCCCTTTTATAATTAGATTAGAGACATATCAAAAATTATTCTTTTTTATAATTAGAACATATATAAAACACATACAGAAAATTTCAAGTAACATTCCATTTAAAAAACAAAAAAAATTCTTTCAGAATAAACTATCTCCGGGTGTATGTACATACCCTCGCCTCGAATTGAAACTCGAAGAACAATTTAAAAATTTGCAACGTCGCATGAAAATTTCTAGGCGCTAGA
>JAWWEN010050336.1:0-11391 GCA_035582955.1 Sycophila texana
TATATATATAGAATTTGTGGAAAACTCTTTTTTATAACATTAAAAATGTATAAAAGTATACACAACTATCTGTGTATAATGACATGCAGTCACAGATGCGCTGAATACATCTCTCACACATGTTAATCACTTTATTTTATTATTATTTGTTTGTAAATAAACTGGCTTTGATATTCTACTATATAAAGATCTTCATGATATATAATTCTCTACGCAATTGTTAATAAACAGCAAACTGAATCGCATTTACATTCGTCGGATTCGCAATTTCTAGATGTGGAGGATCTATCATATCTCAAAATCATAATTTTTCCACAAGCGAAAAGAATATCTTAACAAGTAATCCGAAGTTTCGTGTCTAATTTTATCGTCAATGTTTATTCTATTTTGTAACAACGATATAAATATGTACGATTAGCTTACTACATTGCCTATGCCTCTCCATATCCGAGCGATTCGTGCCTATCTAATCTGAAGTGGGCAGCGATTACGCTGCCCTCCAGAAAATTAACATATTTTACGCGTATATAATTTATCGTCTGAAATCAGCGATGCACGTACCGTAAGTACGTTCTCCTTTAAATATAGCAACCGGATAGGAGGCGATATGCGGGGAGAGGAGGTGGGGGAGGCAGGAGAGAAGGAGAGGAGGAGATCGGCGATCACCTCGGTCGCGCGCTCGCAGGCTCGATTAAGCGGCAATAACGATGCAATGAAATTTTATGCGACCGGAAGGCCCCTGCCCGCTGACCTCGGCTGCAGCCTGGCTTGCTCGTCGCGAGCGCATCCATAATGCAACGACGCGTCAGCCCGTCCCGCCGGGCCTTTAATTGAATCGCGCGCCAAGACGTCGACCAGCTCGGAAAGTGAGAAGCGCAACGAGCGATTCAGCCTTTTTTTTCCTCTTCCTCTTATTCCTCCGCCAGACGATTACCGGCGCTGCTGCTTTTCAAGAGACGCCAAATCATTTTCGAAATGAAAACTACTGTATTCGAAAAAAATGCTTAACGAAAGGTACAATGAGCTCTAAGTATTTACTGGATATAGCCGTGAGCGAAGTGCTCGTGAAGTTATTGCTTATATAGTATGCTGCATTCCTCTCGGGGAAGTGCATCTCGATGTTTGAGTGTCTTTTCGTGCGATATTATTTAGATAACGACTGAAACAACTGCTCCATCGGTTTTTAGTGAATTCAAATTATGTACAATCAGCTTCTGATTCTTGAAACCTGTTAAGATCATTTTTATTTCTTTCATTACTTTATTTTCTTCATGCAGTTCCTGCTCAACTATAAATTATTTATCCCTCAATGTCACGTTAAATGCATTCCGATAAAGTCATCTTGATACCTGACGTTTTAGATAGAAAATATAAAATCTTTACATCGATGAGTTCGAAAGGGAGTGTAGGGTTTGAAAGAGGGGGTTAACTATTTGAAAAATTCTATAGAGTTACTGTACTTTCTTAATACACATATGAACTCTACAAATATTTAATTCTTACAAGCCAAGTCTAATCTTCGCATAACAAAAAAATTCTAAATGAATATCCTTTAGTTTTTTACATAAAAAAAAAAATTAACAAGAGATTGAAAACGACTTAAAATAAGGACGTGCGATGCAAATGTCGAAAATACTCTGTACACTTAAACATAACAAAGTTACAGTAATTAACGCTGTCCGCTGTGAATAGTAATAGCAAAATTTATATTCCAATAAACGTACGTATTTATCATTCATTACTGAAACTTTTAAAGCGCTCAACCATTAAACTCGTTAGACTCAAGTTCAACCAGTTAATTTATTAACAACAACGAGAAATATAATTCTTACTTCGTCATAAACTGTCAAGACCTAAAAAAAAAATAAAATAAAATAAAATAAATCAAAGGAAAGAAACGGGCCTCAAACGATTTCACAGACATGCTAATCCGCGAAACGCGAGCGGCCGGGAAATCCATCCATGACGGGGAGCGTTATATAGTATGTGGGACAGGGCGGCCGGGCGATCGCGCGCCTGCATATCCTCCCGTGTTCTCTCGCCGGAATAAGGAGCGTGGGCAGCGGCCGTGACGATTGCTCGTGACGATTAGCCCGTACGAGTCGTCCGCCAGCACGCGGGGAGCGATTTGCAATTTGAAAAATACCGCGGGACAGCCCATATTTCAGAATCAGCCGTGCCAGGCCGCCACTTCCTCCTTCGCTCGGGAGGATGATGCCGGGGGAGAGAAGAGAGAGACTCGCCGCTCCGCGTATAAGCCTCGTCCATTTTCCGCCGCGACTATGTGGTGTTTGTTGTAATTATACGTGCCGCGCGGTCAGCTCTCTTTCTTTTTTCTGGGTGGACGTTGATTTTTTTTTTTCATTTTTTTTTTATTCGCTTTATTGACGGAAAACGCAATCTGTCGGAGCTTTCGTGATTGTTGGTTGGGAGGAAAAAGGAACGCGATTATTGGAAACTTGCTGTATACTTAATTTTGAACAGGCGCGATTAAATTTGATAAAAGCGATTTGCTGTTCATTTAGTGTAATTATTGCAAAGCCATTTTTTAATGAGGATCTTTTAATAACGGTTGTGACAGTCTACTCGTTTTCGAATTTCATTATACAGAAAGCAGTTATTGGATAAGATGCAACGAGAGGAAATTACTAGTGTTATTGAAATTTGATTATTTTTAGTCTGCAAAAATGAGATAAAATAATGTTTATTAAGAAATTTTTAAGACTTTGAAATTGATCTCAAGTGTCTTTTTTTTTATTCTTTTTCATTTCGAAAAGAATATTTTCGTTTAATCTACATGCGATGTACTTCATACGATAGCACAATATTTGTTGGTATACAACGTTGTAATTAATTCTTCTCCCGCGAGGCTATATGATTATGGAAGATAAATAACAGTGATCTTGATATCCGGTTTTCAATCAGTCAACTGTTCCCGCGGTCAATGTACACTCGACCGAATTTTATTCTTTTAGAACGTGCTTCGAGAAATGGCAACGAGATTGCCTGATAAAAATCGCACTTTCTAAAATTTCAATTTTTTTAGCATGTTTATTTTTTACATTTTATTTTTATGAAGACATTGAACATCTACATAGACATGTTTACTCACACAGTACGAATCAGTTATAAGAAATAAAACATACATTTATCGTATTTTAAATTAGGCTGAATATTAAAATAATTTACATGAATCGAAAATTAATCTCTAATAAATATTCGAAGGCAATGCAAACATTACTCTGAAGAAAAAAAAAATCGCTGCAATCACGAGAAGCACTTATCTAGCTATTTATAATTATTTCTTAATCTCAGGAATATTTCCTGTCGGCTATGAAACGCAATCGAAGCTCTGACCCGTATAAACAGTGGAAGCTCGCGGGATCCTGGCTACTATCAGCCGTCTATATATATAGTAGCGGCACTCCGATATAAGGCAAATTACAGTAAATTCAGAGAATTACCTTCTCTCTCCCATCGGACACTAGGCTAATTTTTTGTCGCATAATAGCATCGATCGACGATCAGTCGGAGGAGCGCTCACTGCCGACGCCTCATTATGAATTTCGTCATTAAGGCCCCGTTGTTTTATAGGCGCGGGAGAAAAATCTCCGAGCTACCGGCTGATGGCTTTTTCGCGATAAAGGCCGGGGCAACTGTTCGAGGGTTAATCGGCGCCATAAAGTCGACTTTTACGAGAAAATAAAAGTCGCGGTTATGGCTGATTAATGCCTCGTGGATTATTACGACGAATTAATTCGCGATATTCGTTATTAACCCGACGTTGCTCGCGTAGATTTGCATAACTGCCGCCGGGAAACAGCTAAAATGTCACTATATGCAAATCGATCTGTCGCTAATATCAAATCATCCCGTACCGTGACAAGCGACGATAAACAAGTATGCAGTTAAAAAGAACCAGAGGATTAAAGCGCCCTAGGGGTTTGCCTATTTTTTTCACATTCATTTTTTAACTTATGGCAAAAATTATTACTGACCAGAAACCCATGCACTGGGGACAGTTCTAGCTCTCAATTTATTTGTTGATCAGATACTAGGTTAATTATTAACTAACATGTAGTTAAACGCCCAACCAATAGATACAGTGTAATAAACCGGCAGAAAAGATGTTTAATTTTCTCCCAGATCTTTATAATAACAAGTTTCGTTCGCAGGACAACCATGTAAAAAAAAATTAAAGGAGTCAGTGCCTGGAGCTTCAGTGACAGACGAGACAGCGAGCTTGAATTACACTGAGTCGTAAATATGCGAATTGCGTCCAGGGGTCACGGGAGCAGTAAAAAACAGGGAAGAGGGGCGCGACACGCGCGCGCGTAAGGTGATCCGCAAAATCCCAGGACCACACGAGATTAGATTTTGAACGACGTTTAAAACGCGCCGCGGAAATTTTGCGGGGGGATCTCGGTCGCCGTGGCGTGGCAGGATTTATGCCCGGGCTCGTTGCCAGGAATCAATCTCCTCCGTTGTTTGCCTCGGCGAGATTATACGGCCGCGCGCCTGGCCGTATGATTGCGAGCGGCTCGGGGCCTTGAGGCGCCTTTTCATCATCGGGCCCAAAACTGTCACGAAACTCGAGCTTTCTACTTCCCGGCGGCGGGGCACGCGTGACCGCGCCACTCGGAAATTCACTCAGAGAGGAATTATCCGGTGACTAATATACGAGCGCGCGCGGAGAGAGAGAGAGAGAGAGAGAGAGAGAGAGAGAGAGAGAGAGAGAGAGAGAGAGGGAGGGAGAGAGAGAGAGAGGCACGCGCGGGGGATTCGCGGACGAACGAATGCTAGGCTGATTATATACGTTCGGATGGGTGATATATTGTAATGAAAATAGGGACTTGCGGCGAGGCTCCTTTTCGTTTTGGCGCTTGGGGAAAAGCATTATTCTGCGCTTTTAGCGAGTCGTAAACACTTTGATTTTAGCCGGCCTACCCTGCTATATACGAGCAAATCTGCATCCTTGGATATAATACGCTTTGTCGGTCAAATTGAAATATAGCTTACGTTTTCGAACCTTGTAATCCCTCGTTCCTTTCCTTCGTTTCACCTTAAATTTTATCGTTTTTCTGCGAATGTGCATTATGCTTTACTTCATACTTCATACTATTAGCAATTTGGGTGGCAGAGCATATACTTTTTTAATAATAAAATACGTGAATTTTGAAAAAATGTGGTGTGGTTAAAGAAAAACTAGAGCTTCTATGTAAAATGCTGAAGCGAGATGCGAGAATGCAAAAGCTATATTTTTCTTTGCAATAAATAAAAATTAATAATAGCTGGCAAATCTTGATCTATCCTGTTCTGACTATCATTCCTTTTTGCTATAACGAAAGATACAAGTAGAGGTTGTTAGACTTAAAACGATAAATTTATACAAAAATCTTTATAAGATTACTGTTGAACGAGTTCATTACGAAAGTTTAATATATGGATGATATCTAATACCTACCCATTGTGAAAAAGATAATTCATAAAAAAGGTTCTTCCAGATAGATCATTATGTGCGATAAATAATAGAACAGTATATTTAACAGAATTAAATTAAAATTTAACATAATTTTGTTGTTTTTAATTTAAAAAAACTACTAAAATGATGTTAAATCGAGTTTAAATTTATGTCTTACACACTTTTTTTTAGACCTAATTTAAAAATGTCTTAAAACGCAGTTGGAACGACAATAGATTCCAATTAGGTGATCCGGCGAAATAGCAACCAGAGCCAGTACATTATCCTCGCAAA
This sequence comes from Sycophila texana, assembly GCA_035582955.1. Classification (NCBI taxonomy): domain Eukaryota; kingdom Metazoa; phylum Arthropoda; class Insecta; order Hymenoptera; family Eurytomidae; genus Sycophila; species Sycophila texana. Next base: position 5,756 of record JAWWEN010050336.1, read on the forward strand.
ATGTAAAATTGAGTGATTAAGTGCGCAAAGAAAGACAGCATTCCGCAGCGAGTTTTAAGGCTCGGGAGGCGCGTTACACACGTACGCGAAGACGGAAGAAGGAAAAGAAGCTGCGGCAGCGGCGTCGGCGGCGGTGGCAAACAAGCAAAAAAGGGAGCCGCGAGATGAAGGGAACAGAGAAAATAAGCGTTCCTCATGCTGTGTATAAGATACGTATGCGGGTCGCGTGTCCAGTGTCCCGACGATTTTCTCTCTCTCCGTTTCTCCGCCTCCTCCCCTACTCCCGGGTGCTCACAATGCTAGGAATCCGGAGCGCGCGCTCGCCTTGTATTCCGCTCGGGCGAAGATACCTCCGCTCGATATCTCCTCTGGGCTCGCGCGCGAGGGCACACGGCCAGTACCGAATGAGGGGGGAGGAGACGGAGGCTAAGTAGCTTCCAGCGCGAGTTTGTCTCTCGTTAAAAGCTAGTCTTTCCGTCCATCGCCTCTCTCCTCGCCCGTCCGTTTCTGCCTTTTTAAGTGGAAGCTATGAACCCCGTGGAACAACCGCGCAAAGAACTTTCCTCGTATTTACTGGGAAACGACATTTTTCATTTTTTTTATACCCTCTCCCGCGGTTTTTTCTGGGATAGTCATTTGTATATAGCGGTGGATAAAACAATTTTTTAGTACAAGATAATATACTCTCTGGTAAGAAGTAAAATATCCACATCAATGCTTACGAAATGTGTGGCCACTTTTTACTTGAAGCATGGGCATAAATAAAACTAAAGTCTACTAATTACATTTTCTTTACAAATATTAATAACATTATTTACACTGAAATTATTTTATTTATCCAATAGTGATCAATTTGATAAAAAGTGAACTCTAATATTTTCATACATAAGTTTATAACTTTTTAATCACGTGCGACTTTGTTCCATCTTGCTTTTTTTATCAAAATTAATCAAGAGAAGTAAAATCGTGTATAAAAAATTTGTAGATAAAGCGTAGATAAGCTAATAGTCTTCAACGTTTTTCAGACTATAACGAGCTTTTATAAAGACTATGACAAATACAGAATTTTAATGACCACAGCTATTATTAGGCGGACTTCATTTTTTACACAAAAAATTATGAAAATAACGATATTTCATTTCACAAGGAATTATACGGTTGGTTAAAATTACATACTCTTCGGAGAATAAAAACTATACATATTAAATGATACAAAAGGCGAAAGTGATCTTGAAGAAGATGAAGAGACGAAGAAAAAAACCACGGGAATCTAACATGAGTTTTACGTGGCGAAAGAGAGACTATTCGAATGCTAAATGTGTGCCGCCTTCTGACTTTTCTCTTACCATTTAAAGAGGACCACTGTAAGACAAAACATCCCCTTTGACGTGAGCCTTGTTATTACGATTCTCCTCTTTCCTTGCGCAGCCAACTGATTATTATTTTTCTCCTCTACCGTGTCCGTTTTTCTCACACTCACGGTAGCGTCCTCTTCTCGAGAGAAATCGTGAATCAGAGCAGATCTCTTCCGTTTTTGAACCACTCATCCGATATTCTCCGTGCGGTTATTGGAAATTCCGTGCATTTCGTGAGATTCGCGGAATCTTCCATTTAAATCGGTAAAAAAAACGCAAAATTCTTTGGAATACCGCCTGAGAATGTGACGAGGGAATCTGGGTAATTGACAAGAAGGCATTTCAATCGAGCTAATGCCACTCGACGTTGGATTTTGAAAGAAGCGAACGCACTCTGGCGCATTTGCAAAATCCCGGGCATCCTATTATCATAATTTATCCCGAGCCGGAATTTCTCAAAGGAACTCGGTGTAGATAATGGTACGCAGAATAAACGGTTGAGTAGTACTGTTAGCATAATAAAATAACTTTCAGATGATAAACAAAAAAAAAAAAAAAAAAACGTGCGTTGTAGTCAATTCAAATAGTCAAATAGTCAATTAAGAGATGGTAATTATATGCCTTTAAACATTGACAGGACAAATTGAGTTCTAATAACGTCACGGTCGTAGATCACTCGAGAATAGATTGCTCAGCTGTTTTTACAGTATGTCAAAAGTAATAGAAGCGATTATGTTAAATATTAGTGCCAGGATCATAGTCGTAACTACCGTAATTTTATAGCTCGAGTTTTAGGACAAAATATAAATTTATTTTATGCCTGAAACCATCAATTTCACGAAAATTTTACAGCAATAAAAACATGCACTTACGCGGTGAAACGGCAACCATAACTTTTAGTAGAATGTAGTGAAAGAAACTATACCTCCTTTTTTACACAAAAGCTCATTTTAACATTTTCGAAGTATTAATCAACAAAGAGCTTAATATCGATCATTTCATTCCTCCGAGAGGCTAATCCGCAGTTTCTTCTCTCATTGCACTCGCCGACGTTGGCCCAATATTGGCAGAGCTCCCGTCGAAGTAACCACGCAAACAAAAGTAAAAAAATTTCCCCAACTCCCCATCGAGATTATCAATTATTTACCGAGGACCAAACAAGGCCGCTCACCCCAGCGCAAAATTAATTAACCCGAGGCGGCCGGACGCAAAGGCGGAGAACCGCAATAGGAAGACACCGAAGGAGGTTCGCGCTCTCGCTTTATATCGCCGGGGGGCCCGCGCGCGCGAGCTGAGAGAGGAAAAGGAAGAAGGTTCCGGAGAAAGGTTTATGCATGCGTTTGCGCGACTTCTTGCTCTCTTTCCCGGCGGCCATTTCCGCTTTTTGTACGGGCGCGAGGTGCGCGCGAGCGACTCTTCGCTTCGATACGCCGCGGCTCTGCATTTGCATAAGACACGAGCTCGGTTGGCACGCCTTTTTTTTTCCTCCGCCTCTCTTCCGCGAGCCGTCGCAATGCATTTGTGCGTGTATCTCGCGCGCCTCCGTCGGGTATGCGTATATATGTTTTTACGCGCGCCCCGCGAGAAATTTAAAGAAGCCGCGGCGCGCACGTGCGCGCCTTCTTTCCCTCGGCTGGTGGTGCTATAGAGGCGCAAAGTGCGAGAGGCGAGGCTTTTAACGAGGCGAGGTGACGAAATTGAATCGCGCCTGAGTATTGTTTCAGGGTAGGGGTGTCCAATAATGGACGGTCGCAGCGCCGACCGACGGGAAAAATCGTAGAAACGAGCTGCGCGTGTACTACCGGTCTTTAAATGCCGCTCTAAATCATACGCAACGTGTCGTTTTACTTTGGAGAAAACAATGGCACTGCCCCGTCGTCGCTCGCGCCTCAATTCCTCCTAGTATTACGCGGAATCCGATTAAAGGCTGCACTTCCCGTCGCGGGTTTTAGCGGGCATTACAATGCGAGGCTCTGGCTTATGGTAATATTCCCCGGACTTCCGAGAAAAACGAGTTGCTGCAAAATAAATCAAAAACAATGGGCGCTAGGTGGGGAGAAAAATTTATTAAGTCCCCGTAAAGCTTCTTGTAGTTTGCTACTGGGAGAAATTTTGTATTAATGTCTGGTAATACTATGCGGTCATGAACTTGTTTCGTGTAGGATTTCAAATCAAGGACATTATAGAGATGTCACTTGTAAATAATATTATTGGTAATGTATGAGAAATTTATTGTTCTTACATTCAAACAAATATTCGCGTAAAAATTGCTGTACTGTCCTGGAAAGTAGTTACAGACTGACACTCTGAAAAAATTACTATATTTTTTAGTAAAATTTACTGTATGCATATGAAAATTTACAATGCTATATTTAATAAAGTTTACTGTAAAGCAAAGGGTAATTCTATTCTTTCAATATAATCTATTTGTATCTAGTGCATCAAATTTTGACATCTATTGTAAAAATCCAATAAAGAATGCAAGCTTACAAAATAATAAATTATAATAAAAATATTATTACAAATAACAATAGTACAAATTTTATTCATATTGCTAACGAAAAACTAATCAGTTAATGACTAAAATTCAGTTTCATTTAAATGATTTAAATTTGTATTCTCATCCTAAAATAAAGCATTAGATTTTTCTTAATATAAGTTACACTGAAAAAAAATAATAGGGGAAAGTTTACAATAAATTTTGTAAGATAGGGGCAGACTTTGCAAGCCAAGAAAATTACTTTACGTTTTGGAAAGATTGCTATAAATTTATACTAATTTTCTTGGCTGGTCAGGTCTGTCCCCATCTTACTAAATTTATTATAAACCCTCCTATTATATTTTTTCAGTGTATATCTGAATTACTAATAAAGTTTATAAAATGTTCAAATCGTCTTAAAAATGTAAAAGCACGAACAAAAAGAACTGTACGTAGAACCAGAACCATCAGTTAATTAGTGCTTTTCCACCCCCGAGACTTAACCAAATTGGCAATAAAACAATAATAGCAGAAAGCGCGGTACACGCACAAAGTTCACCGCGGAAACTCGGTCCGTAACGAAGAGCAACCGCAGCAGCGCGACTTGATACGGTAAGGCGCCGCTTTGAGACGGTCGCGTGGACAATGGGCCAAACGATTTTTCCGCCTCCCGCGCGCGGCTTCGCGTTCATTACCGCGCCGCCGGCCGTGACACGCCGCGGCGGCTCCTTCAAAGCCGCACCGCCTCGCATTGTTTAGTTTCACTGACCCGACGGGAAAAATTCGGCGTAGCTCCACGTTATAAGTATACGGAACAATTAACCCAGCCGATTAGCATCTTCCCCCTTTCCAGATAATCGGTTATGGCGTTCACTCTATCTCTTTCTCTCTCACTCGCAAAAAGGAAGCTTCTGAGGCATTGTTCGAATTTATAAAGCAGGTAAAATTCCGCATACTTCGCCAAGTTTCCAGCCGTTGATGGTCGTGCAGGTGAAACGATAAAATTGCCAGTTTATTCGGTGCGGCTTCGTGAGAAGCTAGTTGTTCTCGCGTTGCTATTCTGAGCGCATCTAGCACTAGGCTTTGTCCACGTGTTTCATAATTGGGTCGTATTCCGAAAGTTACGACGGCCGAAATGTACCTGCAAATTTCGTTCTCGTTCCGCTGGTCCAGCAGCGACGTGTAAAATCAGATATAAATTCGCACGATTAACTCGAATAATCGTCCGAGTCTTATCCGGCGCAGGAGTTTTGCTCTCTCGGCATACAAGAAGGGGATGCAGAACAAGGGCATAAATACGATTTCGAGGCCGGGCTAAGCTATACGTCGATTAATTATTTGAATTATCCACCGACGCGAACAATATCTCGTAATTTCAAATGGGGCCGCGCTGGAAGCGGCCGTAATTGGGCCCGTACGTTCCGCGAAATATCCTCGCCCGGAGATAGCCGCGGCGCAATTTAGACAAGAGCGGCGCGAGGCCGAGAGTAGTGTGCAAAAAAAAAATGTGCACGGGCGGAAGAGGCGCGCGCGGGCCCCGCGGGGGGAGGCGCAGTGCGCGCGCGGAGTCACGGATTCTGAAATACAAGCGTTCGGTGCGCTCAGCCAGCGCTAAAGAATGAAGCCATTACGCGCTCGAGCGCAATTACCCCCGGATAGCTCCAAGCTCAAGGTCACTTATCTTCGAACGCGCACTCGAACTTCCTGCTCCGGAGAGAGAGAGAGAGAGTGTGTGTGTGTGTGTGTGTGTGTGTGTGTGTGTGTGTGTGTGTGTGTGTGTGTGTGTGTGTGTGTGTGTGTGT
>JAWWEN010050347.1:0-11390 GCA_035582955.1 Sycophila texana
AAGGAGGATTATCAATAAAGGAGATTCACTTTGATTTGTGACTTGTTTTATTCCTGCTATTCCCGACAAACCCAACAATAATTTTTTCTTTTGAATCTTTTAAACTATTTTAAATACTTAAAACTATAGTAAAGGAAATCTTACTTCTTCTGGTGTGATGTTCCTGGCTTCCTCTCGATCAAAGGGACGCGCGACGCGTGAATCTGAATCCCGATATGTTTTTCAGTAGGCAACTCGGCCGGTTTCGCAGCGACGGCTTCCTCTCGATCAAACAACAAAACGAATGTGCAGAGCTTCTTAAGCAGCAGAATAATCGATTCAAAATAATTAATTTTAAATAAAATCTGACACTAAGTAAAATTCTAGATTGTACTTCGGAAATAAAAGTTTAACTTGGAATACAAATTTAAGAAGGCGATATAGCAAGAGAGAAAAATTGAGAAATTCGGAAATAATACAGGAAACTTTGGAGGCTCGTCACTGTCCTCTGCAGTTGTCTGGAACGGAATGCTTATGGTATATGGGAAAACACTTGCGTTCTCGGAAAAGTATGTTGTCATAGGGTAATATATAATAAAATTACCTCTTTCTTCTGGTAATACTAGTTTCGATACCATTGATCTTAAAGCTGGTGCACTTATTGGACCAAGAGCGGCTGCAACTGCACCTGAAAAACCATTATAATTAGAATTTCTTGATATGTAAAAACGTAAAATAGTCTTGTAAAATTATTAAATAAATTCAAGGGATGCAATCAGTGTAGTGTTAAGAAGACCTTTGGCTGCATCACGGAAGTATAAATTGCTTAATGTTACTATCAAACGTGTAACGGATATATCGCATCCCCCGAAAACCCTGGGCAACGACATGCAAACACGCCGCGAAACGAATATTAATAATTACTTAATTCGCACGAATCTTTCCCGAGGTATCCCGGCACGCCCGCATACACACACGCACACACACCAGCCAAGCCTGTCACCCGAGAAAAAGAGAGAGAAAGAAAGAAAGTGATTAGATTAAATTAGATAACTTTTATTTACGGCCTTTGGGTACAACCCTATCTGGCCGCGAATGATAACAACATTATACATAAAAATAAACAATATAAAAGCGCATAACAAGGTATTTACAAAACTTACTCACTAAATAATTCCCAACTAATCTACATAAACGCACAATCGCAAGGGCAAAACTTACAAGGAGATGACCAGGGTTGCGGGTCCTGGATTTCGCCCAAACTTTGTAGAATGATTCTTTGGTCCAAAAAATGAATGCGTGTCTCGGGATTTTATTGAATGGAGCCAAATAACAAAATTAGAGGACCTTTCAGGAGAAATGTACGTTTACGATAATGTTAAATACTGGGAATCTAAAAGTCGTACAAGCACGTGTAAAAATTTAAAATAAAGTAAAATGTAAAAGCTACAATTTGAGACTTATTAGCGCGATTCCATCCTCCATTCCATCCTCTCCCCTTGCCTGCGAGAAGTGAGAAATCGCGAGGACTACGTCATTTAAGTTAACCGAGTTAAAGTGAAAGCCCTCCTCACTCGCAGTGTTTATGTGGTCCATAGCATTGTTAATATTCTCCAGAGGAGAGGAAGAAACCCCTGCAAAATGCGCATTCAGATCGCCCGGCGTAAAGCTATGCGCTGCTTCTCCTTTACGCTTGGGGAGGAGGCCAAGGTTCCGCATCTCCTTCCATACGTTTTTATTCTCATCTAAAGTTGAGTTTAGATGCTTTTGCATATATGCATTGCGATCTGTATTTATGCGGACGTTGACCTCCTCACTGAGACGATGGTACTCATCGAGTAGTTCTGCCCGCGCAGTGCGTTTAAAACGCCGGCGCGTGGCATCACGTTTGTCGATGAGCTGCCTCAGTTCAGGACCAAACCAAGGTAAGTACTTAGTACTGGGGCAAACCTGTTTTAGAGGCGCCAAAGTGTGAATAGCTACGTTGAGATTTTCATTCAGAGTAGATAAAGCTCCCTTCAAATCGTTTTCGAGGGAGTTCATGGCTGTCCAGTCGCATTGGGAGAGAAAATCATTGAGAGACTGTGGATCAATATTTTTATAGTCTCTGTAAGAAAAAGATTCTCTTACAGAGTCAGGTAGGTAGATGTCTATAGTGACATCCAATAGGTTATGCCTCCCAAAGCAGGGCAGCCATTCATTCCCGTAGTCCAGCATCGTATCATTGTCATCTGCCCAGATCAAGTCAATCCAGGTGTGAGACGAAGATGTTCTATAGGTCAGTCCATGCTGCACTATTTGCATGGAGAGTTCGTTGGTTAGGCGCTGGATGGTGTTCAGCATTCTGTTGATCAGCATTCAGATCGCACATTATAACCTTGTGGCTATATTCCGTTGCCAGGGACCGAAGGACAGGAAAGATATCCGAGTCCTTTTGCATAGGTATTTCTGGGGGTCTGTAAATTACCCCTACGAGAACGGGAGGGGCATCACCACTTTGCAAGCTGCAAAATAGATATTCAAGGATTCCCGGTTTCCCAGGGCCCTCCGTTTTAGAAGTTTCTAAAATTTGCACTTTGAGATTCTTGCGTACAAAGAACGCAACACCTCCCCCGTTCACGTTACGGTCCTGACGAAAAAGCGAAAAACCCGGTGTCTGAATGAGGCTGTTGTCAACCACCGACGCCAACCACGACTCCGCGATTCCAAATATATGGAAGGAGGGATGATCCCCAAGGAAAAGACGAAGCTCATCAACGTGGGCTCGAAGAGAGTTAACATTGAGAAACCCCGCCTTGAAGGAACTCCTCCGTTCCCTCTTCGCCACCGGCCGGGGGCAATCTAAGGGTTGCCGCTGGCCCGCCTGCCTGCGCAACTACCGGTACTGTATCTAATACAGAGGCTGATGAGTTCTGAGACGGAAGAATCTTCCTGGTAGTTGCCTGGCACGCCGTTTGAATGGCCTGCATGTCAGCGGCGGATGAGAAGGTATGCGGCGGTAAGCCAGAAATCTGCCTCCCGCGTGCCAGACGTACTTGAAACCTAATCTCTGGGGTATAGGCTTCAGGTTCTTAAAGAGTGCGAAATTCTCTTGAGATAGCATTTCGTTAATAAAGATTTTACGTCCTGACAGGCAGTCAGCAATCCCCGGGAGAAGGTTGTCCACTTTGATGTTATTGGTGGTGAGATAGTTATTGGAGAGCGAGCGCTTAGCCCTCATCACCTCTCCGACTAGTGCCGGCCTACTGAGCCTGGCAATGAAAGTGGATGATGCGCCTGGATGTGATCCCAAGCTCCCCACCTCCTTGGTCTTTTCGCTCCTCTCCCCGGCTAGTACCCGCCGGCTTAGGATGCGAGTGCCAACGATATCCTCCTGTTTTAAGGAGGGGAGTACAGTGCTGAGCACCGCATAGGCAACAGAGCTAAGAGAATCTTTGGGGACCTCAGCATCCTTTCTGAAAACATCGTTGACTATTACCTCGCAGCGCTCAGCACCGCTCTCGCTGGATCCCGCCTCCCTACCGCCAGATCCCAGGCGGGGAGGTGAGCGAGCGGGTAAGCTGCTCGCGCTGACTACAGCTGTATTTGTGCTGCAATTATTTGCATTGTTATTTTGTTGAATAGCACCATGGAGACTCTTTACTTCAGCGTGGACTTGTTTCAAGTCGTCATTGAGACCTTTGTTAGACTCCAGAAGCTGCCTCGTGTTAGTGTTAGTTTCACTTAACACACCGGTAAGGTTAGTTATTTCTTCCTCAAGTGCAGAATCCCTGGCTGTTAATTTTGCCACTTCACTCTCAGCTCCCTCTGAAGAAGCTACAGGAGAGAGACTGCGAGGAACAGAATTCCTACTCCCGAGAGAGTTTAGCTCGTCCAGCTGCTTCTCCAGCATATCAAAGCGCTGAAAGAAGAGCTCCATGGTGCTAATCGGAATTAAAATGTGGGAATGTCCCAAAAGGCTATTATCGCCAAGAGAGTGATCGGAGTTTTAAGAACTCGCACGCTTATCTTCAGTCAAAGTGAAATTAAAATTAGCAGCTGAGATGCTGGCGTCGTGTTGAGGCCCCTGTGGCTCGTCTACTTGTTGTGCTCTGGGTGGCTTACCGCCTGGCGCCTGTGTAGTGGCCGCCCGCTCTACTCCAGCTGACTCGCGCTGGAGAGTCACGTTGGTTTTGGGAAGGGGGCGTGGCTAAGATGCACTTGTTAGAAGACGCTGGCGTCGAAGCGTCAAGTAGGGGAAGACGGCGTGGGACCGCGTGCTACGATGAGAGGCAAGCCGAGCCGAACTGCGCACCGGTGCCTTTTTCTTTTGTTCCTTCACCTTGCCTTCTTTTTGTTGCGCGGCACGGCAGAGACCGCACGGCGAAAAGGATTTTCGGTTCGCACATTTCGTGTGGCATGGTTGTCCGCAGATAGAGCATTTGTTAATAGGCTTAATGCAAGCCTTTCCGCAGACAACACATGCCACAAGCGTACCTGCGCAGGGCGATGAAATTCCGCCAGATGGTGATGAGCGCAGGCGCAGCGATCGTTGCCGAGGGGTGCCGAAGACAGCCGAATGCGCAGCTCGGAGCTCCACGCGGTCGCCGTCTCCCTAACCTCTCTCTGGGAAATTAGATGTTAAACAGGCTCCCTGGCTCTTTAAAATAGGAGCCTAGCAGATATGCTCCGTTTGCATGGAGCCTGCGGGAGTCTGAATCCACTGAAACAGGTGAGCGCTCACACAGACGTGTGAATACAGAGAAAAATCGTTGAAATTGTAGAGCGATTAGTAAGGCGTGCGAACACTCACCTGTCCAGAGAGAGAGAGAGAGAGAGAGAGAGAGAGAGAGAGAGAGAGAGAGAGAGAGAGAGAGAGGAGGATAGAGGCAGGAGCGTAGGTAGGGATATGTTTATGTGATGTATCACCGTCTATAGCATGTTCTTGAACATGTAGAATACAACGCACTAGGTCCTCCGGGTAGTCCTCCCTGTAGACGACCTCCCGCCACCTTCAGGGTGTTTCTGGACACCTGGACATCGTCTACGGGAACAACCCCCGATTTGTTTCGTATAGACTAAGTGCGAGGCTGGCATCCCTGTAGATGACTTCCCGCCGTCCTGAGGGCGTTCCCAGACATCTGGACATCGTCTACGAGAACAGGGGAATAAGAAAGAAGAATAATGGGTACGGGGGATCGATCTGATGTAGTGGCAGGGAATTTAAAGAGAAATATTGTAGAAGGAGGCAAGTGAGGGAGAGAGAGACAGAGAGAGACTAGATAAGGCTACCTATATAAGAGGTACAGCTCTAGTGAAATCTCATTTGCAGTTCGGTAGTTGTAGAGTAACCATCATGTTTGGAGGCGAACAGTTGGTGAGTTCGGGTACGGGTAGGAGTAAGGGTAAGGGTAAGGGTAAGAAAAAGGGTTAGGGTAATGGAAGGGTAATGGTATGAGTAAGGGTATGAGTATGGGTAGGGGTAAGTGTAGTGGTAGGGGTAAGGATAGGGTCACCGATATCATATTCACATTATGCATTTAAAGAAAAATATTTTTATATTATTACTATTATAACGATAATTAAAATTATTACGATAATTAACATTATCACTATTACCATTAGTATTAATATTATCATTTCTACTACTCTAGTGTTACATCTATTGATACTTCTATTAGTTGCAAAAGAAGTCACTTATCAAAACAAAACAAACCCAGAGCGATAAATGCCAATTAGGAAAACCCGCTCCGGAGCGGTCGGTGTGTTGAGAATGCTCAGATAGAATACACAAGTCACATTTCGTAGCCGTAGGTACCGAATCTGTCAGACTCACACCTCCCGCTTACTTTGTGGTGTGTGTAACAACCATACCTAAGCGATCGAGAAAGCCGCGACCCCCAGCGCTCACCCATCCAAGTAGTCACCACCGCAAGAGTTGTTTAACCATCCCGATCGCCCAAGCTGTGGACCTGCTACTTCGGCTAAGCGTCCGTTGTTTTATTGTAATATAAATTTTGATAGAATTATTTATCTATCTTTAATATTCTACCATGCAACGTCCTAAGAAAATCTTTACTTTTGAAGAAAAAGAACATCGTAGACATCGAAAAATGCGTTTTCACAAAATGGACGTGCAAGAAAACGTAATATAGATAATAATCTTGATGATGATCAAGAATTCGATGAGAGACGATGAAATTCATTTTCAAAATAATCGTATCCTTTGGGAAACATTGTTTAGGAAAAGTGAATACTTTATGTATTTATTGCAATGCTAAACATTTCGAAAATGATAAACTTGCAAATACAGGTAATTAGTTTAATGATTGTTGTAGTCAAGCACGGTACAGTTCGTTTGGATGACATTCCTAATTTTCCGGATGAATTTAATTTCTGCACGATTTATGCAAAACTTCCAATTACGGAAGATTCAAATGCGAGCGATTTTTGTTGCCAACGACCTGTTGGAGATCGTCGAGGGCAAAGAAGAGAAACCAGAAGAAGAGGCAAAAGTCAAGTTGTGGATTAAAAGAGACGCCAAGGCAATGTTTATTTTGTTCTCGTCGATGGAGTTCACACAACTAGACTACCTGGTAACATGTACATCGTCGCATGCAATGTGGCAGAAACTGTCCAGCATCCACGAACAAAGAATTGCGTCGAATAAATTAGCATTGACAACCAAGTTCCACGAATATCGGATGGCGCATGGAGATTCGATTGCCCAACATATAGCCAAGATCGAAAACATCACGAATCAGTTGAAAGTTATTGATGAAAATGTTTCTGAAGTTATGATGGCGAAAGTGCTTAGCACATTACCTACGAAGTACGGCCCGTTCATTTCAGCCTGGGACAGCGTGCCATCGGACAAGCAGACTCTGACCATTTTTCGAAAAAGATTACTGCGTGAAGAAGCACGAATGTCGACCTCGGACGACGTGACCTCCGCTCTTGCTGCAGAGGCACTCTCCAAAACCGCCAACAGCACCGAATATCGCCCCAGTACCAGTGATGGGGATAAGCGTAAGAAAAAGTTAACGTGCAATTTCTGTAAAAAGCTTAACCATATCGAACGGTATTGCTTCACGAAAAAGAGAGTCAAAAAGGAAAATAAAAATTCGAATAACGATAAAAGCCAACCAGGAAAAGAAAATACCGCAAACTTTGCCGCATTTGTAATTACGGAGCATCGCGAAATTTCCGCAAACGTCGAAGCGAATACTTTATCTCCTGATATTGAGCGCGATTGGCTTCGTAAAACCAATGAAAAAGATTTTGGGCTCTCAGACGGCGGCGCATCGCGGCATCTTTGTTGGCGTCGAGAGTGGTTCAGCGAATTCGAGGAAATCCGCGAAAAGTATGTTTACCTCGGTGACGAAAGGTGCGACTGAATAGAGGGCCAAGGCAACATTTTTGTCAAGCGCTTAATAAACCAAAAAAGGCTTGACGGAGAAATCAAGGATGTTTTGTAGGTACCTTCTCTCACAAAAAACTTATTGCCCACAGGAGTGTGTACTTCGAACGGATGCTCTATTATATTCGATGAAAATCGCGCGAGTATATTTTCAAAAGAAAAACTATTGATGGCGCAGGGCGTTAAGCAGCGAAATAATATTATATGCATGTTGATAATGTCCGAAACTAGGCTCGCAGCGAACTATACATCTAATGCACCGTTAAAATTGTCCATGAGCGCCTCGACCACGTGAACAAAAATTGTATCGAGAAAATTCTAAATAGCGACGCGGTAAGTGGTGTACGTTTATCCGACAAAAATGAGTTCTTTTGCGAAGGTTATCCGATGGGGAAACAATCAAAAGTACCTTTTAAGCAAGGCCGAAAGAAAACGAGAACGATACCCGACGAAATTATCCATACCGACATTTGCGGTCCGATGCAGACACCATCAGTCGGCGGAGCGAGATTCTTTTTGCTCTTCAAGGACGAATCCACCGGTTATCGCACAGATTTCTTTCTAAAACACAAAAGTGACACTTTCGATTTTTTAAGATAATTCATAGATTTAGTAAAAAATCAGTTCGGACGGGACATTGAAATGATCCTCGTAGATAATGGAACCGAATACACAAACAACGTCGCAAGTTTTCTTGAAAAGAGAGGTATTAAACTCGCTACATCTGTGCCTTACACACCGGAACAAAACGGTCGGGCAGAACGCGAAATGCGCACAATAATCGAGAGTGCGCACACCATGCTATTGTTACGAGGTTTACCGACGCGTCTTTGGGCAGAAGCTGTGAACACGGCGGTGTATACGTTAAATCGGACGTTGGGCGCGCAGTCAGACATACTTACGCCATTTGAACTGTGGTTCAAGAAAAAGCCTAACTTATCACACTTTACGAAAGAAGTGGGATTCAAAATCCCAAAAATTGATCTTAGTCGGCTACGACAATGATTCGGAAAATTATCGCCTTTTTAACATTTCAATCGGACGAATCACCGTATCTCTAAACGTGATTTTTAATGAGGCTCATCTGACCGATTCGAGCAAAACAAATCGTGGGTTTGCCCTGATGAGTTTTTTAACGAGCTCGACGCACCTGAAACGGTTGAACGCGAAGCGCGACCGGAGGACGGTCAACCGCGTTTTGCTCAAAACAACGATCGACACGACGAGGCGGCGACCGAGCCTTACGTTGAAGCGCAAATAGAGCCACCGGAGGCCAATGTACCGTCTGTTCTACCTGCATGTGAAAATCAAATAATAAAAAATGAAGAGTCAAATCCGGTACGATACGGTTTGCGCTCACGTGAAAATCTGCGAGCACCAAATCGTAATAATGCTTGTACCGTATTACGTGAGACTCCGAGCAATTTTAAAGAGGCTTTAAGCGGCAATGATTCTGATCTCTGGCAACGCGCTGTAAATAAAGAATTAGAAGCTCACAAAAAGAATAAAACAAGAGATATCATTGAATTGCCCAATGATCGTAAATTGATGGGATTTAACTGGGTTTTTAAAGTTAAAGATAGCGTCGGAGAAAATCCGAAACGATATAAGGCACGCTTTTGTGCACAGGGTTTCACGCAGAAAGCGGGCATCGATTACAATTAGATCTTTTCACCTGTAGTGCGCTATGAGTCGATACGCACTCTCCTCGCTTTAGCATTACAAGAGGATTTATGCGCACTACAATTCGATGTCAGTACCGCGTACCTAAATAGCGAACTTGAAGAAATAGTGTACATGCGTGTACCTGATGGGTTAAATGTAAATAAAGAAAAATATGCTTTAAAATTCAATAAAGCTATTTACGGCTTAAAACAAGCCGGGCGCTGTTGGGATACAAAATTTGACAAATTTGTTAAAAATTTAAGTTTTACCCCTAGCAGCGCAGGTAAATGTGTTTACACGGGTAATCATGAAGGAGTTAGAATCTATTTAGCCCTATATATTGACGATGGAGCTTTACTGTCTAAGAGTCGCGACGTATTAACGAAATTGATAAAAGTTTTCGAAGCAAATTTTGATATTACCTACGGTGACTTATATTTCTTTGTCGACATGATATCACGTGAAAAAGATTTCATTTTTATCATCCAAGAAAAATACATCAACAGAATGTTACAGAAATTCAGAATGAACGACGCGAATGCAGTGAAAACTCCTTCAGATCCCCATGTAAAGTTAGTTAAACCTACGGTTAATTCAAATATGAGAGCACCTTATCGAGAGGCAGTCGGCTCGCTCCTATTTTTCGCTATGGTTTCGCGCCCGGACATCGCCCTTCCAGTAAGCGTTATGAGTAGGTACCTCGAAAACTACTATGAGTCGCACTGGAAGGCTGCAAAGCGTATTTTCCGTTATCTCAAAGCCACGTAAGACTTCGGTCTGTTGTATAGCGTGGTAGGATAATAATGGTAAATTGGTAGGCTTCTCCGATGCGGATTATTCGGGAGATCTGGACAAGAGACGATCAACGATTTGGTACCTTTTTCTAGCTGTTAAACGGCGGCTGCGTAGCGAAGCGTCAAGCGGCTATTAGTTTAAGTACTGTAACAAGTTTTTTGACTTGTTACAAAATTCGCGGGAATAACGTGACAAAAAGGTCAAAATAGCACAAAGTCGCGGAATCAAGAGAGAGACTCCTGGCCCTTCTAAACACACACACACACAAAGCACTTGGCGACATTTATTTCCAAACTAGCATTATATCGAATCCCGTTTTTCTTTTATATTTTTTTATGTCACGAGCACACAACATCCCGACGAAGAGAGAAGAGAAGGAGAGTTAGTTGTCGTCTCTCCGTCGGAGCATTGCCCGTGCGTCGGGCCGGGATCCCGCACCTTTTTTTCGCAGCTTCCTAAAAGCGCACCTGCAGCTGCAGCAAGGCACAAGCATGGCAATGTCCACCCGCAAGCCTCCACGCTTATCATCCTGCAGCTTTTCGCATGCAGCCTTGATGAGATCCACATCATCAGCCGAAGCTTCCGCGCACACACGCTCCAGCAGCATACACGAATGCACGCACACATGCGATCACACGTCCGCACGCTGGGCCGCGAAATGTAAATACCGCGGAAGCGAGAGGGAAAGAGCGGCACCGCGGCAGCGAGAGAAAGACGGAAGAATTCGAGGCGCGCGCAAGACAAAGTCGCGCTAAGTACACATGTTCTAACGGTAGAACAACACCGCGAAATAATCACGCGATGTAAGGGCACCAATTGGAAGCGCGTAAATAGGTCATGAGGACCACCCGGCCGGGCGTTGCGGTAAATTCTTTCGGCGGAGAGCGGCAGTCTCTCTCGGCCTGTGCCGAGACACACTCACTCTCACACATTCTCACACTCCACACATTCTCACACTCCACACATTCTCACACTCAATTCCGTTCTTGTAAAACACACACACACACACACGCACACACACACACACACACGCGCGCGCACGCATGCACACACACACACACACACACACACACACACACACACACACACACACACACACACACACAATAAAGCATCTGCTTATTTTTATTAAAAGAAATTTTATCAATATTCATTTACTGAAAACCTCTCATCCAGTGTCCTGTCTGATTCCGCTATCCGGCGGGAGCTCACATATATACTTTTAAAATCAAAATTCACTTGAAATTAAATTCTATTATTATTGAAAATTTATTGTAATTAACGTAACTTATTTGTACACCACGCAATTCCGCTCCCGGGAATTTCCGGTTACAGTACGACCGAAGCAGAATTCATTTCGTCCAGCGAGGCCACCAAGGAAGCGATATGGTTAAGAAATTCTGTTCCGTCGGAGACGTGCTCTCCGCCGGCCTAACCTCTTTCTCTCTTTCTCTCTCTCTCCTTTTCCGCCTCCCCATGTCAGGGCGTAAAATATTTATTAATGAGATGTTATCCCAAGAAAAGTTTAAGTCTTTTATTAACTTGAGGCCAT
>JAWWEN010050368.1:0-11389 GCA_035582955.1 Sycophila texana
TGGTAAAATTAACTATATTCCGGTTTACTAGGGTGTATAGTTAAATTTACTTTTGACTTTTTTCTCAGTGTACAAATCATTATAAATTTTAAGCACAACCAATTTAAACTGAAACACACGCCCGTACAGCTATACACACGCAAGCATACAGGCCATAAACTCGCATGCACGCACAAAAACGCTCACTCACACCCCCTTACTCATCATCCGATAAAAATGTCCCAAATAAAGCTGCCAAAAAATATAGTCGAAATTAAGCGCTAAAACGCCCGAAGCACTCGGCAAATTTGTTCAAGGTTCTCCCCTTAACAGACGACGGGCTATCTAGAGTACGGCCGGCGATCAAGGTAGCCAAGTCAAAATACGGGAGACGCCTCGTCGTCGTTTTTCTTTTTTGAAAAATTGCCAAAAGTCCCTCTCCGTCGTCTCTTTCTCCCGTCGCGCCTCTCGTCCCTCGTCGCAATCTAAATTTATCGGAGACAGCCGATTTGACGTTAAACACGCCGCCATCGAACACACACTTAAGCTTGCGCACGTTTTCCCAGGCCGATACTTCGCTTTTTCTTCGCGTTATAGTTAAGAATCGGTTTTTTTTTTTTCAATTCGTATTTTTGTAGGCGGGAAAGGGTCGAGTTGAAAGGAGTCCATATCTCAATTATACCGCTTTGATGATTATAAATTTTTCTTTTCTTTTCAGAAAACAAGTACAAACACGAGGTTCTGGTGGACGGGGAGCCGATACTTTTCGAGATTTTAGATACTTGCCCCAAGGTAATTTTCCACGGTTAAAAATAATCGACAAGCGGGAATCTTTGATGGATGGCGCGTTGGGAATTTCGAGGTGTACCGAATTCTTTCTTTTTTTTTTTAAGAACAAAAAAATAGATTTCTTAATACAATGGTATATTTTTTGTTTTCGTTGACAAGCAATTATAACGCAATATTCAGTAATAAATCTTTATTTTATTTATTTTCTTTAAAAAAAGTAGTAAGAAGTTCTCTTTAGTACAGTTGCATATTCACACGCTGATACTCAAATTCTGATACCGTAATCTTGCATTATTTACAAAATTGTAGAATGTACTTTTTACAACAATTTCTTGTAAAAAGAAAGGTATTTATTAATAAATCGTCTATCTATATTTACAAAAAAAAAAAAAAAATAGAGCGAAAACGAGCTTCCATCGATAGAAACACTACAATGGGCGGACGGACTGCTGCTCGTGTACTCGATTACGGATAGAAGTTCCTTTAACTTTGTGCGAAAGGCGAAAGAAGCACTGGCTGTGGCCGATCCAGAAGCTGCACTGCCGCTTGCTCTTGTCGGCAACAAAGCCGATATGATACATCTGAGGCAGGTCAGCACCGAGGAGGGAGAAATTCTGGCCAAAGACTTCGAGTGCTGGTTCAGTGAAGTCACGGCTGCTGAACAGGTGTTTCATTAATTAATCATATTCGTGTTTTCTTAATTTTGCCTAATGACTCTGTCAGCAAGAAAACATGAGTGAAATTAATTAATCGTTTTTAAATGGTCTAATTAAACATTGATTCTTAAACTTAACAAACTGCAACGCTTAATTCTAACTATTATTTGAAAAAAGAATTTAGAAGAAAAAACTTTTTTTTATTTTCACTCAGATTTCTTTTTGATGGTTAAAAAGGTATTTTATTAACTGGTGGCGTACTTTTAGGTGGCACAAGTGGCAGAGTCCTTTCACGAGTTATGCCGGGAGGTTCTTGCTGCCAGACGACGAAATAAACAGTCCCTTCTCGACAGAATGCTGGGTGGTAAATCGACCAAGGTTTATTCCAGAGGGAAGAGCGATTCTGCATTGCCAAAAGATTAACATAGTGATAATACTTGTAAATTGAATCAATATGTACCAATCAAAAGCAATGAGTTCAAGTGAAATTAGGAAGAACGTTGAGCCTTGTCAAATAATCTCTATTTTTTGTACTCGCAATTATAAATCGATGAATTGAAAATGTTTCTTTGTTCACTAAATTTTCTTAAAATGATAGCCTTACGAAATCTCCTACTACCCTAATTTTAATTTATTTAACCTAATTTTTGTTAACGCGAACGAGGAGTTCATTTGTTGTCGTCGTATGTTTCGAGAACGTCTGCCAAGTGCTCATTATCCCTTGGTTTCTTCAGTTGTTTCCTTTTGTTATTCGGTTTCTTTCTCTTCAGTGGAGCAGTTTTCTTTGGACCGTGATCCTGCATAGATCTGATTCCTTGCTTTTCAAGGTACTCGTCAATCTTTGCATCATCCATTGCGTCTACAGCAACGGCACGCCAAAGTTTTTGAAATTCTTCATCGACTGGAAATTGTGCTGTCTTGTCATTATAAAACACTATTTTCTTTTTATCTTGTGCTCGTGTGATGTATAATAATTCATGTTGCAGATGCTGAAATTTAGGAAAAATATATTAAGTTTTTAAACTGATTTATTATAAATAAAGTAAAGAAATTTTTTTTTAAATGTAGACTTATGAATCCATTCTACCTTCAGATGCTTTTCAGAATGTGGAAGACTTTCTTGAATATCTTCTAACATGATACCTCCTAAACCTTTCAAATCATGTTGTTTTAGTAGCCTAAGAAGTGACTTTTTGTCTTTGATTTTGTACAAAGCCTTAAAACTATACTTTCCATCTGGAGTTACATCTATCTTTGGATTTTGTGGCAAGGATTCCATTAAGAGCCATTGTTTATTCTAAAATTTAAATTGTAAATATTTAAAATATGAAAATAATAAATAATTATTTTAAATATACACCTTAATTAATATCAGATTAATTCATTCCCTTACCCTAGATCCTATGTCCAATTGATTAGTTTCATCAAGTATCTCATCAAGTGTTAACGGATGATCCTCTCCCTCTTGGTGTCTTGCTTTCATGTGCTGCACAATTTTTGTCAAGATACCAAATCTGACTTGTGAACTTCCAGGCATTGTTTTGTAAGTATTAATATCCAATTTTGGTCCGGATGAGACCGACGATGGTTTCGGTTTCTTTTTGGGTTGCTCATCTCGAATAATTTCTTTTTCCGGCTCCCGCTTCTTCTTTTCAACACTAAATAACATGAATTTAGCATTAATATTTAATAGATATATAATTTATCATTAATTACTTATTATATAAAATTCTACTTTTAATTAATCCTAGTACTTCTGTAACACTAATATATTTTTGTTATTGCTACTTTAAGATCTATTTTTAATTACTTTGTAAATTTTTTGTTAACTTACTATTTTGCATGAATAAGAAAAAATAGTAAACGATTAAATAAAATTTTATTTTGTATTTATAAATAAATTGTATTAAAAATAACTCCAAAAAATTCTTTGAGGTTATATCATATGCTACTTTAAAAAACTGCCATTACCTTGGGGTTGTTGCTGCTCTTTTCTTGAAAGCTTCATGTTCTCTAAGCAAAGCTGGATCCATTGAATATTGTTTATATAAACACTTAATATTATTAATAAATTAATTTATAGGAGACACTAAGGAACTACTCCAAACCACAGCAAAATTACTTTGACACCAGCAGATCAGCTGTTCGTGGCAGTGCGCACGCATGCGGCGCAAAATTTGGCGGCTCCTTAAAAGGCGGGAAGCTAATTTTGGAATTTAAATATCTTATAAATTTAAGCTTTAAAAAAAGGTTTAAAAAAATGTTCCAAAGATTTTTTCATTTATATTCAAAAATTTTATTTCAATTTTGTATAAAATATTTGATTGTTTAATATTTCTATTTTTATATATATATATATTTGATATATATATCTACATAAATTTCTGATAAAAATTTTTATGCTTATTTGTTATTTTACATAAATTTACCGATGAATCTTAATTTTCTATTAACCTGAACTTTCAATTTTTAAACTTTTAAGCAATGAGACTATGTCGAAAAATTCATTGACAGAAGAACTCTTTCTTTCCCGCACTTGATCGTTAAGTTCTTTAGCCGACTCTTGCATTGTATTTTTCCAGCTGTTAAAGTTCTTCTCAGCTTTGCAACAATAGATAATCTCATTGACATCCTCGGGTACTTTGTAAGAGCATACAAATTTATATATGTTCTTCAAGTCGTTAATGACTGCGTTGCGCAGCTTCTCGTTTCGCGCGACCAAATTTAAAATGAAAAATCCTTCGTCGGATAAACAATTCTCGACTACTTTGAGAAAATCAGGCTCGACGAATTGTTTCGGCGGACAGCTCATTCCAACGCTCGAATCTTTACTGTCGACGTCGAAAAGTATTGCGCCAAAGTGTTTCCCTTCTGCTGCAGTTTTTTTTAAGTAGTCTATACCATCGGCTATGACGACGCTCAGATTCTGATCCTGGACTAGATCGAAATATTCGGTGGCTATTTTTAAAATCGCTGCGTCAATTTCAACCGCAGTTAATTTCACCTATGAATTAAAGTGAATAATAGTCACTTCTGAAAGAAGGCAAAAGATAGATTTTGAAATGATACAAGTATTACCTCATTTATGAATTTCTGAATAAATGTGCACAGTCCTCCTCCGCCAAGACCAATTATAACTGCTTCTGCATTATTTTTGTTAGCTAAGGCAGTCATTAAACCAACGGACATGTATAAGTGATGATCACATGCTACAAAATTAGTATCCACCACTAATTTTGATTTCTTTCTCCTTGAAGTTACTGGGAATGATAAAATAAATTATTTAAATGTCGTAACTGAAGTAAAATTTTGTGCTATAAGAACCTACTTTGTTTTAGTTTAGCCTCACTCTGAATGACAAATTGATTGTTTAGAAATACTAATCTCCTGAATAAACCACTTTCAGTTTCAATTTCTTCAATTACAAAAGGCCCGCTTATTTCGCTTTTTCCTTCATAACAAATTTTTCGTGTTCCAATGTCTGATCCTAGAGATAGAAAAGGAATTTGTCCTTTTGACAATGCTGAAGGAGCAAAATTTTTTATACTGTCTCCCAGTTCATTTTTTACAGCTTCAAGACTCTCAAAAGTTTGACCTCTTCTTAAAATTACTATGGCTAGTCTATCGTGTTGAGCAGATTTTAGCAATTGCTGTCTACCTTCTTTTGTACTGAACAGCCAGTCCATTTCCCTAATTTATTGAGTAAGTAGTTGTATTTAATACTTATATTTCATATAACTGATACATTGTCTGTTGTCATTACAGAAAAGTTCTTATTTATTTACATTACCTGCCCTGTGGTACTATAAAAGCAGCGTATGATTTTCTATCTTTCACTATTAATTGATCTAAGATATATATTGTGTATCTCGGATCTTTATCGTCTGGTCTGTACAAATCAAGAGATACTTCACCGTCATTTGCAACACTGCCTTTGTATAAACTATTACATAAAGATGCAGACTCTTGCACAGATTTAATATTACTTGCAATTTCTTCTACACTTGAAACTCTTATTGGAGAGCTGTCTACTAATACTAACTCTAAAATCTTTTAAGATAGAATATTAGTATTTGAAAATCAAGAATAAAATATAAAAAAAAAAGAAATTTATAGGAATATTTACTGGTTGTGGTAGTTTGACGAATTTTGTAGCTACAACCATAAAAACAGGCATAGTACTTTCTTCTTTTTCTCTTGCCTTTATTTCAGCATCATGACAACGTATCACTCTAAGTGCGAATGAAGATGAAAATTTTTTAACTAGAGTTTTTAATATGTGTTCTTGCAGTAGAGAGATGCAAATATATCTTCCACTATTCCTCAGTACTCTTTTCATTTCCTGTAAGAAGATGATTTATAAGTATTTAAAAGTACAATAATAAAAACAAAATATTACTTTTGAACACAAACATCAAGGTACTTAGAAATTAAATTCACAGTGGCTTCATCACTGTCCGGCATCAATGCATCCAATGTACCTTTATCCAGAACAACACTGAATTTACCATCATCATAGCTCATATTGGTTGCATCCATTTGTTCGAATAGTAAATCTGGTCTTTTGACTTTATTGATTTCCTGCATTTGTTTTATAGCTACTGGTGAGACATCAATATTTACAACATTTCTGAAAACAACATTAAAATTTGAGTCTATTGCTTTGGAATAATAAAGAAACTGAGAGTCAGATAAAAAACTTTTAAATTACTAACTTGTAATTAGCATCGTACAAATCCATTCCTAACGTTGAGTTACCACAACCAACTATAAGAATATCATCTTTAGGTTTTACATACTTAAGCAAGTAGCTACTGAGTTCTGGAAATTCACCATACCTAAAACACGATTTACATAAATCAGTTATGCAGAAAAATCTAGAAAGTATGTAACAATTAGTGTAAACAAACCATTCGAAAGCCTTCTTCCCCCTCTTCTTGAAAAAAGTATTCCAATAATCAGCTTTGCTGAATTCTTCGTGAGATTTCGGTAACAAATTCATCCTCGTAAACGGCTTAAAACACTAACAAGCAAGATAACAACAAAATAAACAGTAACTTTTCAATCAAAAACGTTCGAACACGGCCATATCAACACGTGCATACATACCGGCAATCCAATACACGATAAATACATATATAAATTGTATTGGCCAAGCAAAAATATTTACTACTATTACCCACGGTCGATATAAAAATCAGCTGATCAACAGATGATGATTAGTTCCTAAACTCTCCGCAGGCGCTGCCTTCTTTGCGCGCGAAATTTGAATTCCCCGCCTTAAAAAATATAACACTCGCCCCGCCCTGCCCGCCCATCCTCCCCCCGCGAAAAAAAATTAATCAAACGAGATAAAATAAAGTTGCAAAAAAGTAAATAGAGCGCACGAACACAGGGTAGGTCTACCTGCGCAGTACGAAGCGCATCGTTCATGCAGATAAGAATCCGAGTTGGATTCGACTACATAATGCATAACGCAACGTCGGCCGTTGCGAGCGGAGCGTGTGTGTTTGAACAGCCGCGACGGAGCCTCGTGACGGCCTTTTTATTCCGGGCCGATAAGCCGCCGGTGAGCGTAATTGCCGTCAAGTGTCTCCCGAGGATTCATTAGGGTCGCCAGCGTCGAGGACGAAAAAGGCCGCAGATGCGACGACGAGGCGCTCGCGTGAGCTTTTTATATTTCCAGGCTCGATATCGATCCCTTCGCCGATTCTTCGTGTCTTCAGTTTTTTTCTTTCTTTTTTTTTAACCCGTTTGAAAATCTTTATCGGTTTTTTCGATGTGGATTGCGTGTCCGTTATGTGTGTGTGCATATATTTTGTAAACGAGAAATCGATGACTTTCTCGCAAGTTTTTTGAAATTTCAATTTTCTGATCGGTTTTTAATGCGATATCGAATTCTTTATGATTTCATTTATCGATTTCATTTCGCGCAAGTGCCAAATCAAATTTTTCAATTAAGAATTCTTTATGAATGGTGGACACTCGTTAACAAAGCTATCATTGAGGATTCTATTGAAACGCTTACTAAAAAAGGAAAAATTCATTGTAACAATTCATTAAAATCTTCATTAAATTTCCCGATGTTTATCGGGATGGCTAATTTGGATATGTATAAGCGAAACTTTGAGTCCGCGTGAATTTTTTTTAGGAAAATGTCTTATTGTGCTTAATAATTATTATTTTACCACCTCTTAAAAATTTGCCTCCGTAAATATTTAAAGCATTTTTATCGATAAACAAATTTGTAAAAAAAAAAGTTACGAATAATATGACGCGGAGAACCAAACCGCGAGAGTAAAACACAACTTCAATTCGTTTCTATAATTAAGTATCATATACGTGACCTAAATGAGTGCTGTTACTCATGTTCAAACCACTTTTAAATAAATGACACTGCAATCACTTTTTAATCAATGTGGAATCTTTTTTTAATTTCGTCAGCAATATGTATAAATTGTATATTTTGAGAATCGATTTTTTAAAATGCAATTTTCAAACAATACTAAAATTGTTATTTTTAAATAAAACATATCGTTACACTCTATAAGTAAACTACTATGAATAACTGATCATTAGGTCAGTATAATTAAATTTTCGCACTTCTTTAGCATCATTAAAGTTTCTTTCTTATACAGTTTATGTATTAACAAAATTATGCAAAAGACAAAATCCTAAAGTGCCTTATAATTTCCATATACATTGTACATCCATTTTAAAAATTAAAGTTATTAAAAAATTATAAAATAGTATAATAAGATTGTAATAAAATTGTATTCAAATTACTTCAAGTACACTGCATCGCTGCCAATGAATCCTACACCGCCAACACCATAAATCAGTAAAATGTCCCTCGATCATTATAAAAGGCACCGCTAATGAGAATTTATAAAGTAGAACTCTGAAAAAATAAACGAACAAAACATTTCGATTATGGTGAAACCGGTGTGCATGCACGTATAGCCACAACTCATCGATCGCCACCTCAATCGACATCCCCGAAAAATCGTCGCGCCCGAGGACCGATTGAAATACAAAAAACGCCGTCGCCGAGTCGTTAATCACCCGCAGCCACCTTCGATAATTAAAACCAAGCTAATTTCGGCCCCGCACAAGCGCACCACTCGCCGAAAGCGCGTCGCTCGCTCGTCGCTTATCGCGCGCGGTGTCCCCGAGTGCTCGTATATATATAGTATACTTACGAGCCAAGACTCTCCCGTCGACGCGTCGAAACAAAGCGAGAGGAGCCGTTCCTCCGTTCGATTTCCTCGAATCAAATCGATTTTCGAGCAATTACCGGGTAGGCGTGCACGGCGTATAAATTACAGGGTGCGCCTGTAGTGTGTGCACTGGGCACGGGAGGCCGTGAGCGGCAAAAAGGTAGCGGACGCCCGCGGTCCGATTGAAATTGACCGATAATCGGAGGGAAAGCGGCGGCCGATCGATAATCGGAGATACACGCGCGCGCGAGCTGCGGGGACACACGCGAGCGAGAAGCCCGCAGGAGCGGAGACGGGCACGGGCAGGTGATCGCGGGGCTCCTTCGCAGCAGCCGTCGACGAAACTCGAGACGAGCCGCGCGGGCCTTTCGCGAATAATTGTCCGGCCGGAGCGCGGATGCTTAGCCCCTTGGATGCTGCTCGATATTTAGGGGGGATTTAAGCACGTTGCTTGATTTTTTTGGAGATCTTTGGAGATTTATCGAAGATTTGAGTGGAGTTCAGATTGCATGGATGTCAAGTTAAAACTTGGGATTGCGTTAGCCCCTCTAAATTTAATCCAGTGAAGTCCCACTGAATTTCAAAACAGTGACATACTTTTGACTGAAAACTGACTGAAGACTGCCTTGAAATTCAGTATTAAATTTCGAGAGCATGGCATCTTGATTTATTTTTCTGGGCTGCTCGAGTAGATCTTTTAGATTCTGCGATATATGTATATATAAGATTTGATTTTTTATACTTTATACACTGAAAAAAAAGATTAGTAATTTTAAATGGTTTCATTGAATCAACTAAATTTTTTGTTAAATTAAACCATCAACTAAATATTTCATTAAAGTCATACTCCATTCAATTTCAACAAAATATTTAACTAAATAACTAATTCAATGAGACTATTTCCTTGTTACTCCTTAAATAAATATTTTGTTCAAATTATTAATTTGTTTTTTTCAGTGTATATAACTTTAGAATTCGGTAACTAAACGCCGAAATACTTTGTAAAAATCATGGTGATAGAGGACTAGGGGATAAGGATAAGGAGGCATAAAACTATATGCCATTTAATGTCAAGGTTTCATAAATTAAATCCTGCCATGAGAAAAAAAATTGCCATTGTTTTGTTATTATTTTTAATTACTTATAGGTATAATAATTTAGTTTAAAGGGAAGCTACTGTAGTTGATTGGCGGCGAATTTCTTTAAATCAAATCTCTCAAACTGTATATTATACGCATAAAGGCGAAAAAAAAATAGATTCATTGCCTAGAAGTATTCCGAGCTCTAAAACAAAAAACGCTGGAGCGTGGAGCACACTGCTATATTTAAATAATTCAAACGTAAGATCAACACAGCAAGAAAAAACCGGACAGATTTAAACCTCTTTTTAAACCTCTTTTTATATAAAAGAGGTGATATCATTCGATACCCTCGCACTAAGCTTCAGAAAGTAAAAAATTTTTTTATACACTCCTTCAACAATGAATCGAAGCATCATCCCTGCACACCATGGAGCATTAGATCCACCGTAGCTCGGAGAGTAACAATCTCGATCCCCGCGTTCACGGACTAACGCTCGATTAATGTGCCACATGACGTTTCGAGCGAGCGGAAACCAGGGGGGTGTACACCTACATATATATATATATATATATATATATATATGTATATACTCGCTGGCGCGAGCGCGCGTTCGACCGAAAGAGAGAAAGAGAGAGGGAGACGGCGAGTCGGCGATGATAGATGCGGATGCATCGCGTGGGAGGAGAGGGAGGCTGCGCGAGTTTTAAATGGGCATTTCGAGGCGGCGATATATAGGTGAGCACGTGCGAGAGCCCCGACCCACTTAATAACCGATCGGCCTTTGTCTCTCCTGTTTCGATTTCGCGCCGGGCCTCGCCCCCTCCGGGGCGCATCGTCATCCTCGTCCCCGCGGCGCTTACACCTACAAAGGAAATTTACGCCCGCTCGTTTTCGCTGAATTTACACGAGGGTTCCGAGTCCTTCTTGCATTGCCGTTGAAAGTGCTTATAGACTTCTATTTGATATTTCATGAGATTTTTTTTTTTTTAAAGAAAATATTGGGCTTACAAAACCGGGAAAGCAAATCCAATTATTCAAAAATTTATTTATTTTAGTTCATAATTGGTATAGGTATTTTTCTTTTAAACATTCAAAATCACTTAGTAATATAATACTACACTCACAAGGAGAGTGTCAACCCTGTGGATCACCGATTTGGATGAAACTTTGCATATGGGAATCGTTTTATTATAGTACTGAATAATAATGAAACAAACCACTTTTAGTTTAATCTGATAAGCCTCTGTTTAAAATATACAGTTAAAAGCATTTGCGTTTCTTATATGTACAATGCTAAAATATCGTATATAGTTTTCATTAAAATTCGCCAAAAATATACTAAATTTACCAGACAGTATTGTATATTTTACTATATTTATGGCAATTTTTACTGTAAAGTTTAGTAATTACTTTCGAAATGTCAGTCTGTGATTGCTTTCAGTAATTTTTACTAGACGATTTGTAATTTTTACTTGAAACATCTCTCTCGGTGTACTTTAATATGTTAATTATTGTTTTTAGAAATTACCTTGATAGAAAGTACATTCAAAATATAGTACATCGATGTAGAAGACTCGGACGTTCCTTTCGTAGTTGTAGTTAGATAGGTAGAATACTCGAATGATCGGAGACGAACCAATTTGATTTTAATTATTTATTTGC
>JAWWEN010050389.1:0-11388 GCA_035582955.1 Sycophila texana
TATTATTTATATTATTGTTTATGCGATAACCTCTAAACCGAATCTCCGCGCGCGAAGCGCGCGCCTGATCTAGTATAGATAAAAAAAAAATGTTCTGGAAAATGTAAAGATATAGCTATCAAGCTCCAAAAGTTCTAAGAATTTAATTAATTTTAGCCGTGCGTATAGACTTCTGTCGGTTGAATTTGCCAAGAAAAAACTGTTTTCCAAACTTTTTGTTTGGAAATATTAATTTTGTGTAAAAACTAGAGGGAGTTGTAAGACCAGCTTAATATCTAAGGTTTTGCAGCAAATTAAATTTTTTTGTATGATAATTAATGCTACTAATAATTAGTGATTTAGTGCACTAATTATTACCCGCATAGGAAAAGGCAGGATCCTGCAGGTATGATTTCGTCCGCCTCTTATACACGTACCTTATGAAAGAAAACAGGAAAATCTTAGATTAGTAGGGAATATATCCCAGTCCTGGTAGATATTTCTATCAAATTCCTACACGGGAATACCCTCTATAGTGGTATTATCATTCAAAGAAAATGAAATTCTAACCGCTCCGTTTTATGTCACTCGCAGATCGCCAATATTATCAAAAATATATACGCTAGATGAAAAATAATAACAGTAATGAAATATTTACCGTATTATTCCCAAATCCAGGCAAGAGGGATTCATCCTTCACTTGCAGTATCACTTGATATGGAGATTTAGGCAGCAGCGTTGTTCTGGAATAAAGTTCTAAAAAAAAAAATAGGATTATAAAACGAATCATTTAAGAGAAACGCCAGTTCAGAATTCGAGCAAAACAACGGATCCAAATATGAAAACGTACTTGCAAAAATCGTAGTCGAAGGCGTCTTTGTTAACTTCGGGTGATCAACTGACATGATGTCATACTTCAAATGAAGCACATTGTAAATATCCTCCAGCAGTCGTACACTGTAGGTATTAGTTCTGATATCATCTGCATCGTTGATCAACAAGTCATTACCATCCAATTTCTCTCCCTGCAACAACAAAGGTGATCCCACTTATAATTTCGAAAATTTATACCTCATTCATCGCACATTCCTCAAGATTCCAAAAGGGCGTAACGAAAAAAAAATTTAAAAGATTCATGGCGTCTTCTCGTGCCGCGCATTACAAATCGACGAAACGGCCAATAAATTAAAAGAACGCGCGAGCGAGCCGTGAAAATGAAAAAGTCGAGCGGGAGGGAAACAAGTAGTTTTTCTAAATAGAACGTCGACGACCGCGACGACTAATCACTGGAGCGCCAAGTCTCGGGGACTCCCATCAAT
The DNA here is from genome assembly GCA_035582955.1 of Sycophila texana. Classification (NCBI taxonomy): domain Eukaryota; kingdom Metazoa; phylum Arthropoda; class Insecta; order Hymenoptera; family Eurytomidae; genus Sycophila; species Sycophila texana. Next base: position 1,299 of record JAWWEN010050389.1, read on the forward strand.
CTCAATCCCAGGTCCCGTGTTTTTACAATTACGTTTTAACGAGAAAATCCACGTCTTCCCCGCGCTAAAATTTATTTTCGAGGTGAACGAGCACACCGACTTTTTTAATAATAGAAGAGAGAAAGCGACCGGCAGGAAAAAGTATTGGGGGCTAATCCAGAAATCACGGTATTTTTAAGACGCCGTCCGTCACTTTCGCCGACGCTTTTTCCCTTCTCTGCGGGTGCAAGAACCGAGAAAGCGCTCGAACTATGGAACGTCTTCTTTTTTTCCGTAAGGAAAAACAGAAGAAAAAATCTGACAAAAAAATGCGTGGAAAATAATAAGAAACGAGTGTTAAATTTTAGAGGTAAAATTAAAATCACTACATTTTCCAATCACGACGACGCGCCTTTGTCTAAAAATAGTCGTTTCTTAAAACCAGCTTAAAAAAATCAATTTCTTTTTCTTTTTTGCCTACTCTCACCTACTTTCGGCCTCGCTAGGCAATGTTTTTTTTTTTATGTAATTTTGCAACATACTTTTCGATAAATAGGTCATATTTTCGATAAATAGGTCATACTACCTGGTCGAATATCAACTCTGAGTTAATCGCACAGCAAAGAAATAGTACAGACCCTCTGCCCTTTATTGTGGTTGCAGATAGAAAAAAGAGAAAAATTGGGTAGGTGCTACGGGACACAGTGACAGGCACAGACTATACGCGAGACGGAGCCAAATAGATGGGTGGATTGAGCGCACAGAGAAAAAACGGGGAGTGAGAGAGTGAGAGGTAATAGTTAGATAGACAGATAGATATAGAGAGAAAGAGAGAGAAAAAGAGGATAACGGGCAAAAAAAGTAGAAATAAAAAAGAGGTATCTTTCTGCCTAGGGTTTAATCAGGATCAGCCCCTGCAGCCGCTTTTCTCCCTCGCGGCTCTGACTACGCTCCCCTTTATCAGTCTTGTCGCTGTCGACATTTCGCGCGGCTCTCACTCTTTTGGGCTGCACGGCTCTTCTGCCTTTAGCCGGCTCTCGGTTAAACGCACGCGCGAACTCGCGCACTGTCCAAAACAATGCTTTAATAATGAACACAGTGTGCCCTTGATTAAGATTCTCCCTTCCTATCGCAGTGCCTCGCGTTCGACGAATGTCATTTACTTTTTTACGCACAATTTTTTATAATCTTCATTAGTCTATTCTTTTCGCCGCGCTTAAGTATATTAATAAACTTAAAAAAATTTCTTTTTGTTTAATTTCATCTAAAGGAAGACTTTAACTGTGAGGCATTGATATGTTAAAGATAATTGTGAATAGTTTTTACTAAATTATTGAATTAAACTCTTTATCTGTACAAAGGAACCAATTATGACAAACCCTATCCTTGACAGAATTAAAAAAAATCACGTATTCATATACTTTTCAATTGACCAAATTAAAAAAAGAATTACGTATTCATATATTTTTCAATTGACCAAATTAAAAAAAGAATCACTTATTCATATATTTTTCAAATATTTGGTTGCGAGGACTTCAAAACGATAAGAAAATACTTTTTTTATACGCAATATAATGTATATTTTCACAAAAAGATGCACATCAAATTATTTAATTTTAAAATTTAGTAAAAACTATTCGCAGTCATAAAATCAATGTTCCAAAGGTAATATTTAGACCTTAGGAAGCTTCCCATAAAATTAACATTTTATCTTTTCTTTTTTTCTACTATAGGGTAGCATTTCCTCAAAAAAAAATTTGAGCCCAACTGTTAAGAGCCTTAAGAATTTTGTTGACAAAGTTACCTCGGTGAAGTCCTTCAAATCTATCTCGACGATCCTGTTAGTCTGCGATACAGGCGGATTATCATCTTGATCCAATACGTCGACATTCAGAACTTTCTCAAAGGTATATTGAATGCCCGTCGTCTTTTCCCAAACAGCGCACATCACGTTGACACTGGTGTGAGGTCCGGTACCTTTCGGATCCTCCTGCTTATCTCTGTCCAACAATTCGTGCGAGTGCAGCTTGTTATCTTCTACGTAGAAGAAATCCGTTCCTAAATAAACAAGCAAATGAGAAATATCGTTAAACCAACGCGTCTGCTGATAAACTACACTCTTAAAAATCATATTGCTATTTTAAACAAAATTTGTGTAAAATATGAATTTGCCTATTTTACACAAAATTTTGTGTAAACTCAGCTCTCGCGCAAGTTCATGTTTTGATATGTACCCTTTCTATACTACGTATTAAGTATATTTGTATTGCTCAGTTACGGTATTTAAATTTTCTTTTATTTCGATTGATAATACTTAAGAATATTACTGTAATATAGCATATAGGTGTTACATATATTATACTAAATTAGTAGAGATAAAAAAATTGCACAAAATTTTGTGTAAATTGAGATTTTACACAAATTATTTTACACAAAATTTAAATTACACAACATTCATATTTAACACAAAATTTTTAACAGTGTATACTTCGACAAACGAAAAAAAAACATAGTTTTTACGAAGCCGAATCGATCGCAAAAAAGTGTGTTACCGTTCAACAATTCGTAGGCCGACACAAAAATGTTCGGGCATAGGGACTTGTAAATGTCGGGTCCTATTGTGCCTAGCATTGTCTTCGGTTGATTCTCGTAAATTCTGTATTTGGAAGTGTTCCAAAAGCACATATCCTGCAAAACATTAATAGTGCATTCAGCATAAATTACACGATGCTGTAGCGTTATTACCATGATTTAAGGATATTTTCTTCTTGTGAATTAATTTTTCTACCTGCAAGTAATCCGTACAATTGATTTTGCCGTCCTTCACTGCTATTGGAAGAATTTTTATTTCAAGGAAAGCTTCTTCTCCAGTCTTATCGTTCGCCCGAACGAGACTTGTTTTGACGTCACCTGAGAATATTATTTCTTTTCAAATGTCTTTACAAAATGTTAAATCGTATTAATGAAAAACTTTTCAAAAAGAAACTTTGAATTTTAACATTGAAATGGCTTTAACTTATAATAGTTACTTGATTCATTCCGTAATTGCGTTTAATGAAATTATCAATGGACTGTTAAAGCATTGTATGCATTTATAAAGATTCATCAGTTTAAATTAAAAATGGAAAAAAGGTGAAGAAAGATATTACTTTAATACCCACCACTTGTAGGAAACCTGTTCAGCATAATACTTCCATTCTTCGAATTCAAGCTGATCAAATTATCCTTTGATAAAATTTGGAAGCTTAGATCCTCAGGTATTGATGAATCATCTGGTAGTGTTCTCACTGTAATGAGATTAACTTCTGCTAATTCATTTCGTAGGTTGTATGGTACTCTCACAGTAATATTCGACTGAGGAAAATACAGCGCTGAAATGCAAAAAGTATCAATATTTATGTTTTAGTCAACCAATTATTTATACATAAAATAAAATAATAAAAAAATTCAATTAAAATTAACAACTGCATATATGTTGTGAAGAATTATGAAAAAACGCGATTTAGTGTGCATTCAACGTGTCCATTTCAATAAACAAAGAAAACCATTTCTTTAATTTTTACAATTCATTAATAAAACTAATATTAACTTCTAAAACTTGCTAACTATTTAGTAATATATTTTAGATGATAGTGTGCTAATTATAAGCGCACAAAGCGCGAGGATTATGCTATTCTACTTTAAAAAGGATTTTAAAAAGGCGAATTGATTTGTTAAAAGAACGACTTCCGATTACTTAGTGACGACAAAATTTAAAAAAATTTCTCGTGTAATAAAAACTTTCAGTAATTTCACAGATAGATCAATAAAAATAATTATTAAATTTTTAAATTTTCTAATTTTTTCGTTCATTTCAAACAAGTGCATTCGTAAATATTTTAAGCGCAGAAAGCGCGAGGCTTTTGCTGCTGGTATATAATAAAAAAAGGAACGAATCGCTAAAAATAAAATAGAATTTAAAAAAAGAAAAGAGCGTATATCTCGAGCGCGGGTTGATATTCCTCTAAAGTTGGTTAGCATCGGGCTGCGCGAAAATTTGCATATCACACTATAAGCTTTGATGTCAGCGAAACACGCAAAATGTCCGCATGACTCCCTGAAGGTAAATCGCGCGAGCCTATGCGCCGCCTCGCGTATTCTCGGCCGACGTATAACCCCTCCCCTCGGCGTCTCGCTAAGCCGCGACTTCGCGCTCGAAAAAGTTTGCGACCTCGCGGGGGAGGAAGCGGACGGGCCGAGGGAGAAAAAGGAATACGAAGGAGACGGCCTGCGGGAGGAAGGAAACCGGAGAACGTACATAAACCTTCCCTCGGCGCGCCCGGATCTCTCCGGGGCACCCTTTCGGCGCGACCGCGCCAAAGGGATGGACGATGTGTGTATACGCGCCTCGTGCCAGCCCCTGCGACGCCGCGGAACAAGTGTAAGCGACGAGCTGCCGGGAGGAAAAGATCGACCGGATCCGATGGGTGAACTCGAGTGAAACACTATATTATAGCGCCGAGAGTATTCGCATTGCAGGGGCCAAATATTTTTCTCGTTGTTTGCGAATAATGCATACATTTGGTTAATTTTCATGATGAGCCACTTTTTTTACTTCGTGAAGAATATTTATATGAGGTCTACAAAATCTTCAATGAACAAATAATTTTACGTCGATAAACGATGCAAATAAATCAATTGGGATACGTTGCATGAAAAATAGAATCAAATTCCATTAGATCCGTCTGATAGAAAATTGAAATATAATCGTAAAGTATTTTTTCTTTTAGGAATTTAATGATTATTAACAAAGATATTGATTTAAACTTGCTATAGCTTTGTTTACGTATGAGTTAAATTAAAAAAAGAAAAAATACGTGTCGATTATTTTTCTGTATTCTATCTGACGGATCTAATGGAATTTTTTATGTAAAATTCCAATTGTTAATACGTAAAAGAATATCATTAAAACTGTGAATTAGTTCATTCCATCGATTTCCACTGATTAATTTTGCATAAATTTTATTTGCTATTGAAATTTCTGAAGATGTTAAATCATTTTTATATAATTCTAATTTATTTAGACAATGATTGACTGCAGAATCATATTGTAAAGATTGAAATTTCAATGTTGCACGAGTATCAGACATTTTTATAGGTACTACATTTTTTTATTGTTCCACCGCAGCTTAAATCTATCGACAAAATTTAATAAGTAGCATACTTTCGATCGAATTTTTCACCACAAAAAGAACTTTTTTGGTAACACTAGAAAGTTTGTTATTCCAATTACGTTTTATATATCAATGATAGAAAATTCTTTAAATTATTTTATAAGCTAAAAAACGTCAAATCAATTTTATCAAACAAAATGAGTTCAAAGAGTTTAAAAGTTAAAAAATTGTGCATTTGATCTGCATAAGTAACAACAAACTGGTTACTTTTTTACAATGATTATTTACAATTAATGCATTTAAAATATGACAAATTTAAGATTCAAGATAAGATTCGGGAAGAACTGAATAATGCAAGTGGCTTAATCAGGTCAGAGAATCTGCTATTCTGTTCATTGACTGAATAACTTTTTTAGCTAAGGAAATTGACGTGACATAAAAGAAAGGAAATGAAGACAAAAAAAAATTCAATAGTGTAATAGCTAGTTATCGTTACTTTCGTACCTGATCTTGCAATCATTAATTTTCATTATTTAAAAAGACTCCAGAATTATTTAAACTTATACCGTTCGACAAAAATATTCTATCAATGTAAAAATACTAATAACTATACGATAGATTTTTAAAAACAACGAAATCTGTAAACAATTCTCTAAAAAAACTTTTATTTTGCGTGACTACACCTACAAGAAAAAAAAAGTAAAAAGAAAGCAAAACAACGATATACCTTTGCTTTTGACAAATACGAGCACGATTGAAGGCATTTCATTAAGAGAATTACTTTTATTTATACTTCTTATTTCCCAAGTAAAAGCTCGAGCTTAATCAGACGAGCGAGAGACAGTTGAACGAATCCAAAAAAAGAAATTGATACACGCATGCCAAGGTAAGCCTTTAATCGATATTTACAAGGTAGTTAATTTTAATCAGGGACGTCGCGTGTCGACTGGTTGTCCAAAGTTTTACGACGATTTTTACGATGCCCTCCTCAATTCACTAAATTTTTTTTCCCTCCGGCAAAGGGTGTGTGTGTTTCGCGACGGAGGAAAGTTTATGATCGACGGTGCAATGCCAGCGATCCAACCCTGCGCCAGATTATTCGCCCTCAGCGTTATAACTGTTAATTTTTATTCGAGTGGCCTGAACGACTGTGAAATCACACTGGAACCGTAATAAGTGCCATTACGATCTTCAAGTGTCATTCCCCCGGTACGATTGAAAAAGTAACGATTTTTTACGGGGAAAAACTTTCTTTTGGGCATAAAGTGTTTAAAAATAATCGCTAATGAGCCCAGGCTATTTAACGGAAATAGAGTATTTTTACGACGTTTTTAAAGTACCCCGGCAGAGGAAGAGGAAAAATTCAGGTTTATCTCCGTCACTCGCGCTGCTGGCTAACCCCAGTTTATTACAGCAGTAGACGGGTAATCTTCGAAAAGCCAGAGCAACTCGAGCCCTTAAAATTGCCTAAGCTTGTTCTGCAGCATTACGAGCATCAATTTCTCCGCGCCGCTAACGAGTGACGTTCGTTAACTAATTACTGTAAACTTTTCCATTTTTTTACCCGCGAGTAATAAGCACTGGTATAGTATCATTTTCTTGGAAAAATATGAAAAGCAAAAAAAAAAAAAGTGAGCAGATCAACGGAAAGGAGACAAAAGCGCGCGCGACACGGAATCTGCTCACGTAATATCTTAATATAAAATTTTTCTAATGAAATGAGCACATCCCGTGCCATCCGAGTTCGCGTGTCAAAAAGGAGTAACATCGCAATTAAAATCCCGCCTACCTTAAGCAGCTGAGAATGTAAGGCTTTTTACGTGTCGGCGGAAGTGACGTGAGCCGCGAATAAAATGCGGTGGGGCGTATTCTCGGCGATTGAGGCCCGTTGAGAATGTAGCTACAGGCAATTTGCTAATCGATCTGGACGCAAATTACTTCGTTATTAAATTGCTTCAGATGACGTGCTTTTACTCGAAAACTTTACTGCTCCGAGTTATCATATGACACTTTCATTAATCTAATGCTGTATATATATATATTTTGGCCTGCTGAGCGAACTTACGTCACTTTAAAACATCCAATGTTGCAGTGTATTATCTTAATCGCGATGAAAAAAGAAAGAGCAAGAGATAAGAAGGTACGCAGGTGATACTCAATATTTCTTCGAAATTTATTATGCAAATTTATTATACCTTCCATAAAAGAGAATTTTTATAGCAGTCCCAAGAAGAAAGACCGCCGCACCTAAACGCACGGAGAAAAAATTCTCTACTAAAAATTACACTAAGCAAATTTTAAGGGAAGCTTTTGGAACATTGAGTTTACAACTGCGCATAGTTTCTACTAAATTAGAAAATTAAATTTTTTATTGGTATACTTCGTATATAAAAATTCGTATATAAAAATAACATACTCATCCAATTAGATCTGCACAATATGCTTTTAAAGTACTCTCAGGCGAATTTTAATAGAAAATGTAACAATTTTTTTTATTAAATTTAGCTACTGATACGGTACTTGTTATACGAGTCCAACATTAGATGAGAAAACATTTTTTACAGTCAATGTAAATATGTTGCAGTTTATTTATTTATCAATGTGCATATAAAAGAATTTAATTTAATAATTTAGTAAAATATACTTCTCACAATTATAAAACCAATCTTTCCTTAACGTTCTCATAGATTAGTGCATGGAAAAATTGTGATACTTAGTTTCTTGAGAAAGCTACTATAAATCTTAGAATTTTTGCTGCAGCCCCTGTAAATTTTATAAGAAACTGTTGTCTTTTCTTAGTCAGTTTTGAATAACATTAAACTACTGACTATAGGACATTTTAGTAGATCTTTTCTCCATGTGCAGTAAAACTATCATTTCGGATTGGCTTAATATTTCGGATGGAAAAAATGAATCAGCAAAGATGAAGATAAATCGCAAGATGATTAGGCACAATGAGATTTTGCCAAAGAAAAAGTTAATGATCAAAATTGCGAGGAAAATGAAACCAGCAATGCGCAAATATCAGCAAGTCGCGAATTTGAATGTCTCCCATGGAATAAGAGTAGTCGGTGTATCGTTGCTCCTAGAAACCCTATCGCACGAGGTGCTACAATTCCCAAAAATGGAGACACCGTGAGGGCAATTCGAGCCTCGCGCAGGCAGCCGTACGACGGCGACCCCGCGGACTGTCCCCTCGTCCTGTCGCTCAGGATCGAAGTGACTCAATCTTCGCGAAGTCCGACGTACAAGCCTCCCTGCTCAAGCATTCGAGGCGAATTTTCTCAATTAGGGGATTGGTAAATAACGTTCGTTAATTGTAAAAAACGCCAAATTTCTCAGATTCAAATTGAGAGAGCTACAGTGGCTGTAGGTATGGTTGGTGCACGGTTTAAAATTCTATATTTTGTGTATTTTTATATCGAAATACAAAAATGTTTGTTTAATGTACACTCTTCTGTTTTCTTTCTCTCTGAGAAAATTGTTTACTGAATATTTGCGTAACTTTCTAAAATAATTCAACTAAAACGCAATCTTTATGTAGTTTATAAGCAAATAAATTAACAAATTTTTAACCGTTCAACCATTTGGTAAGATATAACAGAGTGTATGGACTTAATATTATTTGCTCTTTTAATTTACGTTTGTTAATTTATACATTACGTTCAAGAAAGAGGAGCGGATGTTGCTTATACTAAATAGATAGAAGCAACGTATTTATTTATTTATTTAATATTGGCTTCTTTTCCTTTTATGTAATAGTCATTAGTCGAGAAGAATGCATGCAAAGTATATTCTCACTTGCAGGAATCTCGAGAAATGAGCCTTTGTTCGTCAGAAAGAATCCCGAAAGGTGCGTTATCGATAATTGAATGTCTCTCTTTATTTTTTGTTCGCTGAAACTGTGATATTTGCGAGATATTTTTATAAACAGTATGATGACTATACTATAAACGTAGTAAAATTTAATCTGAATATTTTGAAAACTGCTAACTACTATACAGTATTTTTTTTTTATTATTTTCAAACTTCAGTAAAAACTCTTAAGTAATTTATAACAATGTAACATTCTCCTCCGTATGAAAATCTCATAATAAAAGCACCACAATACGATTCATCAAAGTTGTGACACTGGCTGTCCGCATCGGTCCGCACTCTTCCCAGCCAAGAGCAAAATGATCTTCTCCGCGGTAAAAGACGAATTGACATGGAGAGAGAGAGAGAGAGAGAGAGAGAGAGAGAGAGAGAGAGAGAGAGAGAGAGAGAAATCCCGATGCTAGGCGGACGCGGACGTGAAGAAAGAGGAAGCAGACGGGAAATTTATAGCTATAGCGTCTTCCTCATTTAGGCTGTTCGGTGTGTATACAGAAGTTTTACTCGCGGTCATCGCAGCCGCTCAGTCTGGCGCTTTTTTGCCACCGCGACTGTTTGTCTTTGACGACTGTCGCGGGGACTCTGCCCGCCGGAGGGTGCGCCGTTCAAAATAGGCGCCCACGCCGCTGGCCGCGTGTATTTTGGGATCGACGGCGCGCGTCAGCCCCTCGTCGAATGGGTACCCCCTTAAGTCGGGATTTAGCCGAGTGACTTACTTACGAGAGCAGTCGGAGGGATGGTGTCGAGTGCCGAACGGTATATAGGATTGATCGCCGGGACGACACTTCGGTGCAGCCGAGATTAATCTCGTTTAAAGTTCCTAATGAGAGGATTATTTTGGTTCGGAAGTCGTAGGTCTGGCGTGCCGTAGCAGCGTGCAGTAAAATTCCTGAAGTTACGATCAAAAGTTTCATTATTATAGCGATGAAGAGAAGTGAGATTTTCTGAAATGTTTATCTGCTTTTTGGGATTACAATTAAATGAAGTCAAAAGCAGGCTAATATTAAGCCATGGGAAGTATGCGTTTGAGCATGTCCTCAAATTCATTTAATTTGAACTCAAATCTGCGGGGGGGGCGGGTTATA
>JAWWEN010050410.1:0-11384 GCA_035582955.1 Sycophila texana
AAAAAATTCTTCTCCGTTCAAAAATTATGGCCGTTTCCGCTTAGGGTAGGCATATTAGGCTCAGGTACCTTATTAAATATTCTAGAAATATGTTACATTTCTGACAAAATGAGTCTATAAAGAAAACTTTAGAGTCATCGTAATCTAAATTATGATAGTTTCAAAAATTTTCTTTGATAAAACCTACAGATTCCATCGGTGCATTAATTTTGATGAGACTGAGCTTAAATTGTTGATAATTCATGTAATTTGGGACTGAAGAGTTGTAGGATTATTTGATTAAAGAGTTGAGAATTAAAAACTACGTAAATTTAAGAAATTTCATAAAAATGAAGAAAATTCAGAATTTTTTAAATTTTTTCAACTCTTCAATCAAATAATTCTAAATTCTACAACTCTTCAGCTCTAAACGACATAAATTACCAACAATTTAAGCCCAGTCTGATCAAAATTGATGTAGGGATGGAATATGTAGGTTTCACCAAAGAAAATTTTTGAAACTATCATAATTTAGGCTACGATGAGTCTAAAAATTTCTATCTGGGCTCATTTTGTCAGAAATGTAACATATTTCTAGAATATTTAATAGAAAATATAATTATTATAATTTTTAATTTTTAGATTATTTTTCAAAAAAAAATTTGTTAAGTATAAACCCCCCTTAAACTGTACGACGTAAAACACTCGTTTCATCTTAAACGAAAGTCACCCACGTAACTCTGATCCTTATCTACGCCGCAGTTCTCTGTCAAAGGGGCCGACGAGAAGCAATGATGACAACCTCATAAAACTGTCCAAATAAAACAAACGACCGGCCTATATATAATTAACTCGACAATCAATAAAACCGACCGATAGATATTCTTTATCCCGCTGTAACTCTAGTGCTGTCCAATTTTGGAGGAAAAAGTAGACGACGCACGCACGAGGAAATTATTCAGTCCTACCAGGTCCTACCTAAGTCGCCGAACGCACGAAGCGTTCGCTCGGTATTCGTCGCGGAAATAACCTAAGTCCCTTAATTCTTCCCTCCCGCTCTCGGATCCGCTCCCCTATATATTCATAATATAGTGATTCCGTCGCCGAGAGCGCATGCATTATTTATGGCTCGACAGATCGTTTCTCTTTATGCCGATACGGTTGCGCGAGCGCGCGGAGCAGGCGGAGGACAAATGCGTCGAGGACATTCCAGCCGAGAAAACTGGAGCCACACGGAAGGGGTTGTCACGCGGGGAAAATAGAGACCATCGGCATAATTTATGTACGAGTGCGTCGCAACGCGATCGCGCGGACTAGCCAGGCCAAGAGCTGGCACACTAATTATATATGCAAATCCACGGATTACATAAAGCAGCTGAGGTACACAAAATAATAAAAAAAAAAATGAGAGCACGCCTACCGGGCAAATTTTTTTTAATTCCTTAGGTGTCCTTGACATGAAAAAAATCGTGAACACGAATTATCGATTGCCAAACTTTTCTGCCGGTCATATTTGACAAATGTAGGAGGAAATCTGTTGGGAATGAAAACTACAACCGCGGGTCAATCACCCAGCCCTCTTCAGCCAACTTCAAAATCTGCGAAGACCCGTCGAGGCTTGGGACGACTGGTTCGTATCAATCGACACTGAATGTATGGACCCAGCAACCCGAGAGTGGTGGGAGCATAAGATCGTCCAATCGACTGAGGAGACCGCGTTCGTCGCACCGATCTCCTACGACACCGTCACCAACATCATCTGCAAGCGGGTTCGCGCCTTGACATCGTCCGAAGCCTTCCAGCGCCGTTACTAACAAGTAAGAAGAGCGCTCCAACCAGCCGTAAAGGCCACAGCCTCCACGCTGGCTCGTTTCCTCTGCTCGGGAACTCACTACATCGGCCACTGCGAGAAATACATCCGGATGGAACCCCCCCCCCCCTCCCGCTCGACGAGAGAAGGTGGTACAATCTCGGCTGTACTTCAACTGCCTACGAGAAGGCCATGCAGCTTGAGCGTGTCCGTCCAGATCTGTATGCCAATTGTGCCAGGCACTCCATCATCCTGCTGCGCGAGGACGAAAGGAAACGAGATGGGGTACCAATCACCCCTCCCGTTCCACCCAAGCAGCCCAAAATCGTCGCTGTGTCGACGCTGCCTGAAGCAACTGTCGCCATCCCGGAGTCCTCATGACTGCCCATCCTGCCCACCGCCATCATCAGGATCGGGAGTAGCTGTGGAGGGACCTGCCTCGCTCGAGCGCTTCTGGACTCGTGCTGAGAGGTATCGCTAGTCTCTCTCCGAAACGCCAGACGCTTGAAGGCAATCCTGGAGCCAACCGACCGAAGTTTTATTGGCGCCAGAGGAGGCACCATCGGCCACGCCTTTCTGCCTCCAGATCTTGGGCTCGTGACACTAGCCCTCCCACTGAAGTCTCGGGAAATGGAGCGATGGGAAAGGCGGGACCTTGTCGATCCCCAGTTTGGAACTCCGCAGATGGCTGAGATCATCCTGGGAGCGAACGTCCTTCCGGAGCTAACGAGGACAGGATTATCTCGTCAGGCGGACCTGATGGCTCAGAAACCTCGGTCGGTTGGGTGATTTCAGGCTGCACACCAAACGATGGTTCTCCTCCTATCGATTCTCGATCGTTGGCCTTGACCGAAAATGTAGAGCTTAACTGGAGAAAAAAAGTTCATGCGGATGTTGCAGCGGTTCTGGTAGACGGACAGCGGAGCCCCCCCGCCGACCTGCGAGAAAAGCTGGGCAGAACACCGCCGTGCTCCCGACGGAAGGTACATCACTCGTCTTCCGCTCCAGGAAGGTGCAAAAGAGCTTCTAGGAGACAGCCTGAGGGGAGCTATGGCAGCACTCACCTCCCTCCATCGTTGAATGTCCCGAGACGAATCGCTCTCCTGGGAATACGCACATTTTATGGAGGAGTACCTGCAACGAGACCACATGAGAATAATTCCAGAAGAACTGCTGCACAACCCCCCGGAACCTGTCAATTACATTCCCCATCACGTCGTCTGGCAGAAGGGAGACCAAAGGCCTAAACTTCGGGTCGTCCTCAACGCTTCACGGCCGACCTCCTCTGGTTACAGCCTGAATGACGTTCTGCACACCGTCGCAAGCTGTAGCGACCCTTGTGGTGCGTCGTCCTGCAATGGAGAAGACACCGCTTGGTTTCTTGCGCCGATATCCAAATGATGTTTCGGCAGATCTGGGTGGATGAGAAGGATGTTGACCTTCAGCGGATTGTCTGGTGTCTTCCCGAAGCCAGCACTGTCCACCATTGTCAGCTCCTGCCTTGCCTTGCGCGCACTAGAAGAGTTGTGCCTAGTCGAAGGGGCGCTCCACCCTGAAGCTGTGGGCGCTTTGCGCGAATCCACGTACATAACCTCCGATTCAAAAGATTTAGCCGTGATTAAATTTCCATCTTTGGTTAAATCAATAAAAACTAACTTAGTTGCATCCTTTATTTGTGAAAAAATATCTGGTTTGATAATTCGTGAGATAAGAGATTTCAAAAGTTGAAACAAATCATCATACATAAATGGTAATAATGGAGTATCACTTTGATACAAACGTAAAAATGAGTCCAATTCAGTAGCGATTGAAATAAGAAAACCTAATTTTGCAGATAGTAAGTTATCTTCTTCCTTATAGAAGTTATAGAAGACCTTATAGAAGTTATCTGAGAAAGGTGGCTTTTTTCAATAGCTCTAACGTAAGTTACCAAAGAAAGTTAACATTGCTCTTGCTCTTTCTATTACTATACAATTTTCGAGCCATCTAACGCTATAAAATTTTAGTGGAAAAACATCTGATTTTGTGTAATGTATAAAATCTGTTCGTCTTGAAGGCGAATCCTTAAATAAATAAAAAAGCGCTGTCAAAAAATTATTTATTTGCCAATTTGTTTTCAATTGCGCTGTTTTATACGCCCCATTTACCACATGTAATGAATAAGTACCTGTTTCCAATATTTCTGGTTCATTTGGTGAATCTTTTAAAATAGTTTTAAGGTCTTTAAAAAATTTCAAATTCACATTAGGCCCATCCATAGAAATGTGAAGCATTTTTTTAATGTCCAGGTTATTTTGCTTAATTCCAGTCATAAAAGCTTTTAATAAATTTTCAGCAGTAGCGTGACCCAACAATACAGAAGATAGATATCTGGTACAAACTTGCTCATTACTCCAAAATCTTACAATTAGGTCCATTTGACTTTTTGTACAACCTTATTCAAACTTTCGTCGAATGATATAGAATAGCAGTTGCATTGATTAACAATATCAGTAAGCTGCTTTTGAAAAAAAAGTCCAAATCCATAATAAGTGATTACGTAACTTAACCTATCTTTTTACATTTGAAATTTATTAGCAATTTTACTATCCGGAAACATTATTGAAAATAAGTCATAGGCACTAGCAAAGAATCGGGTTGATGACTTAGTAAAAATTTGTGCCATCGCCCAAACAATTTCTGCTTTTAGAACAAGAATCCTGATTCCTCGTTGGCTGCATGCTCGACCAGGAGCGACCTCAGCTCCACGTGTTCGCCGACGCGAGTCGCAGGGCCATGGCAGCGGTGGCTTATCTCCGAGTTCAAGTCGGGCCATTTGATGCCACTGTCTGATTGCCGCGCGGACCCAACTCTCCCCTGCTCGCAGCCTGAAGCATGGGACTAGCGCTCCAGCTAACGCCACGATTCCTCGCCTGGAGCTAAAGGCTCAGATCAATAGCCCTGGAGCTCTACATTCCAAAAGGAGATTGTTTCGCTTGGAGTGACTCGCAGATCGCTCTGAGCTGGATCAGATCCACCGAGCCGCTTGGCAACGCCTTGATCGAAGGTTACGTGAGCCAGATTCAGGAATTAACTCCTCATTCTCGGTGGAACTACGTACCAACCAGCTTCAATCCAGCGGATGCAGAGACCCGAGGTGTCGATCCAGATCAGCTGGCCCATCACCGACTCCGGTTCGACGGACCGACATGGCTGTCCGTGACGCCTGTCCCTGGCCTTGCAACAAAAGATGCAGACCCTCTCTGTGCTCTGGCCTCGAGGTCCGTCATCTGCCAGGCTCCGCCTGAACACACCTTTCCGATCTCTCGGACCTGCTCCGCTTCCTCGTTAGGTCGTTAGGATATGCTGCAGGGTTCGACTGCTCCACCGAACCCCGACACCCTTGCCTCGCAAGGCAAAAATCCACTTCCAGCACCAGGGTCATAAATAACTAATATATCGCGAAGGGTCACGTATAGGGCGGCGGTCCTCCGGCAAGATTTGAGCCGACCTCGCAAATGTGATGGACCCACGTACGAATATTTTATGGAATATTTAAATTAGTCATTGATGCTGCATCGATTATGGATTGTATTTATAGCTTTTATCATAAAATATTTTTAAAATAAAAGAGCTTTTTTAGTAATTACAATTTATTATAATAAAAGCTCATGCGTCAATTACGTAAGGCAGAAATTGCTCAATGCCTCATAGCACAAGCTATATAAATTTCAGGTATTCATATTCATTTTTTTTTTTAATTTTCCATAATAAAGTATTATTTTACTATGTTTTACTATGAGTCAGTATAGAAGAAATTCAAAACTTATTGTATATGCTCTCTAGAACGCGAGGGACAGACTCGATTTTTTCTGATTAAATGGTAAAAAATACTATACTATATTGTAGATTTTCCTAAAATAAGTGTTAATTTTAAAGTAAAAATTAAACTTTAAAATTACTATACGTTCTACTAATTTTTACTGAAATTCAAGTCTATCCTCGGACAATAAAATTACTACAACAGTATAGTAATTTTTCTGAAATTTTATTGCATTTTTTCATAGAAAATTTCTCTGCGTGCACAAATAAAATTCTCAACTTTTTCCTTTACGCATGACGAATCTTTTATCTATTTTTCGCTACTGTACTGGAATATTACGAACAATTTGGCCTTCATTCAAGAGGGTACACTGCTTTATCCATTGACAGGCCGCGTCGATATTTGAATAAAAAGAGGCGAACGATATCGTCGAGAATCAAATGCACGCACAATAGACCGCGCGTGATTATGCGCCTCGCAGCCCCTACTGTATATGCGATTAGGAATAAGTGGATCGAGGAGGCGACTTCTCACCTTTTTCCCGCGAAGAGCTCACAAGGTTTTAGAGCCGACTCCGAGATAAGGGTGACTTTAGCACTTTTGCGTGAGAGGGCAAGAGAAACTTGCTTGCGAAAATCCACCGCTCACAATTACAGCGTATACCCTCTCGCAGTCACGAGCTTTTTGCTATATCCGGCCGCGAAAGTGTAAATGATATCGCCTTGTTTCACCAGCTCTATTACGCATTTATGAGAACGAACGCGGAACAATTCTAGGGTTTTTTTTTTTTAATGAATAAGATTCGTAATGAGAATATAATATATTGATATTATAAATGAAAGAATCGTTTCCTGATTCTTGCCAAAGACGTACGCAGAAAGTTTGTATTTACATTTTACTTCCGTTGTAATTATTAGATGGTCGAATGAGGATTAAATGACGGTCACGTGACTACTTAAATAATCATTTTTAGTATTACATTATGTAACAAGGGAGGACAGTGCAAAATTACCCCCGGAGGGAAAAGTTTCCAATCCTGAGCGAAGCGAGGGCTGGAATTTCTCGAGGAAATAATGTATTTTGCTTCCGTATAACATACGATACTTTACTCGTGATCCCCCTATTTGAATTGTTGTCCCCTATTTGAATTGTTGTCAAATAAAGTGGACTTATAAATGATTAGGGTGAAAAATTTTATATGCACCTCGGGAGTAATAGGTGATTATTCCCTTGGGTGAATTAATAAATATTTAAAGAAAAATGAGTCTAGTGGGAATAAAGTTAGTCTAGCGGGAATAAAGTAAGTCAAACGGGAATAAAGTGATCTAGATAATAAAATACAGCTTTACTACCTCGGTGGAGGTCAATAAAGTGGACTTTATTGATGATTAGGGTGAAAAGTAGTTTATTCCCTGCTTGAGGAAAATAAATAAAGTTTTGGGGGTCGGTAGTAAATTCACATATTTATTGCGGCAACTAAGGCACACATCTATACGGAGATTCTCTAAAAACACGTTTTTCGAACTCAAAATACCACAAAACATGTTTCCACAAAGTTTAAACAAAACTCAAAATTTTACTATTTCAAAGCTTCCTCTATGAGGAAGCAATAAAATTTACTTCCACAAAAAAAGTTCATATATATTTATTCCGACAAGTATAGCGATAAGTGAATTTTCAAGGGACCGATGTAAGGTTCAGATTAGCTAGAGTGCTATCGGCCGGCATCGAAAAGCAACACTTCCTCGTTTAAAAGGTTGGCAAAACTTACGTTTGATTCGCGACGACCAACTTTTCGCGAGAGACAATTAAAAAAGTTTCGCCGTGATCACCGTCGTAAAGCCTCGCGCGATAGCGCCACTTCTCTCTGTCTCCTCGGCCAAATACATAAACCGCCGCGAAATCGCCTTCCTGAGGGATGAGTCGACGTCTTCTGTGGCGGCGAAAAAGCTGTGATCCCGAAAAACTTTTCGAGGAGGAGCGGGAGAGGGACGAAAAACACCAGGAGGAAAACTGCCTGTCGTGCAGCCGCCGCATGAGTAGATAAAGTGAAAAGTTTCCGGAGCCACCGACGATTCTTGTTCGTTTTGAAAAATTGTTCGGAATTTTAACGGCCGTAGCGATTAATAGGCGTAAAATATCTTTGCGCTCTTTGCTCTTTAGTACTTAGGTGAAGATTGATGTTTTTTTAACAAATTATTATAAAATAATGTAGTTTTGTATAATGCATACCATATAAATAATTTAATTGCGTAAATAAATTGGTTTCAAAGTATCAAAGATATTATTTATTGAAAAACAAAGAAATAAAGGTGAAAAGTTAAGGGGGCAAGCCGCAGGGTTAACTCTGAATAATATAAAAAATTTCTTTATTCATTAATAATATTTTATTTATTTATTCATTAATAATATTCAATTCCACTTGATATTTATCTCTTAAAGATAAATATTGTAAATATTAACTGGTAGAGTATAGCGGTGTGGAGGAGAGTAAATAACTCACGAAAGAATTAAATTAATTAATGATGCACTCGTTGAGCTGTCCAGTAAGGACGTGACGCTCGCAGCATCGCGGAGAGCGGAGGAGACGGGCTCCTCCACTGCGGCCGACAGTTGAGCGTGAAAGGGCGTACTTTATCTAATATTAACACTATCAAACATTTTTAGACTAATTAGCTACTAAAAAATTCTTGCTCAAAAGTAAGTTATGCATGCTAGAGTATGAACTAAGTTTCGAATACATTTTTAGCTTTGCCGCACTTTATCTCACCCTACACTCATTGTATTAACTTAGTTTGCTTCCTTACAGAGGAAACTTTGTAATAGTAAAAAGAAGTTTCTCTAAAAACATGTTACAAACTTGTTTTGACTGTTTTTGGATCATTTTATGTTTTTCGAAAATGTCTGTATGGATGTGTGTGTGCGTATGTGTATATATATATATATATATATATGTGTGTCTCATTGTCATATCTCGGGATCTTACTATTCGATTTTGATGAAACCCGGTTCATTCATTTTTTTTATCCCCACACCTTTTTTCTGTTTTTTGTTATGTTCATTTGTTCATTTTTTATGGCGAAATTTTGATTTTCAGAGCAGTTTTTTGTGTTTTTCATTAAGATATGGGTCAATATAATGAAATCTTTTGAAATGCATTTGAAAGGGCATAACGTTTCCTATTTTTTGCCGTCAGAAATTTTTGATTAACTATTGTCATTTTTTTGTTATACAGTGTAAAGTATATTTTTTTGATAAAAATTAAACGCTGTTCATGATTTCCTAACCCAAAAGCTATGTGAATACGAGCAAATTTTGCTAGTAGTTATAAAATTCTCGAGACTACTACGGCGTCAATTAGAAGGGCAATTGATCGCGGTTAAATTGGTCAAGTTGGAATCCAGTAAGCGAGGATACCGCTTATGCAAATACGCTCCTGGAACGATTTGTCACTGTAATTCTTTTTCTGACGCGCTCGATTAAATAATAGTAGCGATCACAGCGAATACGTCCACGTAGCGTTCAATTAGCAGGAATCGTTTTGTGAGGAGTCCGAATACTCGTTCAACCACACTTAATTTCAAACTTTTCTATTCCACTATTTTATTTCCATTCTCATGGCGCACGAATGGAAAAAAAGGTGCAGCACCTAAAGAGCAAACGTTTAATAAGCACCTAAAGCGAATGCTAGACGCAACACTCAAAGCCAATTAAAATAAATTAATGAAATCCCCATCATTAACATATTTTCTCTCTCGCGCAAGCGTTCTTCTTGTCAATAAACGTCGTCCGGACCTTCGCTTCTCATTAACCGCGAGCATAGGCAAAGAAAGTGGAGACCGCGTGATTTGATTTTTTTTTAACCGCGGCACGTGCCCCACCTGTCAACCTCGCGAAGCGACCGCGAGGAACGAGCAAAGAGGAAAAAAAAGAAGGCGAAGGAACGAATCCGATAAGACTCGACGTAGCTGCAGTGCGGGTCATACGAGAACTCGCATGAATTATGCATGTAATATTAGCGCCGGTCGTAAAGCGAACGCGCTCGCGGTAATGTACACTCGAGCATCTACAATACGCGTCTTACACTTGTACACAACTGACGGAGGCGACGACGTCGCGCGACGTTTGCTATTGCGCATCGCGGTGGCACCTGTCTCCTGCCGAAGCTGACCGGAGTTTCGTATCATTGGCACTCTTTCTTGCCGAAGCGAGTTGCTGGTAGTTCATTTTTCTTCCCTGCTGGAAATTAATTTTCCTATTCAATAAGTATACTCGTTCTATTTGCACTGTCATTTTTATGGCAACGTTATGTGTTTCCGAGGTGTGGATGCAAGTGTTGAGTTTGCACCGTCGTTTTGTAAACATTCATAAACAGAAGAGTACTCGAGAATTAGTCTTTCAAAGGAAACGTGCCGGTGCCATGCATCACTTCAATGTTTACTTAAAATTTTACCATTTTACTATGTTTCCGAGAAAATTAAAGACAACCCGAATAGAAATAAAAATCGTACGCTTGAATACATTTTAGTAGGTTACTGCATGTAACCGTACGTTTCCGTTATACGATTGCGTACGATTTAGTTAGAATTTGGACGAATTGTTCATAAACGTACGGAAACGAAGGGAATCGTACGCATCCGTACAGAATCGTACAGAATTGTACGGAATCGTACGACGAATGAACGATAAAAGTACATACCGTCAGGTCATTCGAACAAAGGGACACCTCGTTTTCACATTGAAAAAAGAGACAACTAAATTTTGAAAAAGGAAAAGGTGTCACGTCGTTTTGAGCTTGAAGAAGGAGATAGCTGGGTTTTGACGGGGAAAAAGGTGACACGTCGTTTTAAGGTTCAAAAAAGTGACACGTCGTAGATAAATTTTAAACCGCATAAATAGTTCAAGTAAAGCGAATAAACTGCTGCGCATATTTTTTTTACAGATTGTAAATGTATAATGTTTAGCCATATTCGCTTTGCATAATTTGTTATTTAAATTATTATAAAAACCCTACTTAATTAAAATTAATCAGAAAAAAATTTATCTACGACGTGTCACTTTTTTGAACGTTAAAACGACGTGTCACGTTTTTCCACGTCAAAACCCAGCTGTCTCCTTCTTCACGCTCAAAACGACGTGTCACCTTTTCCTTTTTCAAAATTTAGTTGTCTCTTTTTTCAATGTGAAAACGAGGTGCCCCTTTGTTCGAATGACCCGACGATACAGCAATGATGAAACGTACCGAAACGTACGGAAACGTACGAAAACGTACGGTAAGAAATGTTTAAAAATATACAGCAATGTACAGAAAATGTACCTAAATGTATCGTATACGCAAACCTACGCAAACATACTTGAACATACTAAAAGTTACGCAAATATGCGGAATCTTACGACATTCTACGGAAAGCTACATCTATCAAAAAAATTTCTATATAACAATTTTTTTAGTTTCGAATGTATTTGTAGCCGACCGTACGATTGCGTACGTTTTCGTATAGTTCCGTACGATTCGGTACGTTATTGCGTACAGCACTATACGAAATGTCCAAATTGTAACAGTAACGTACGCAAACGTACGGAATCGTACGGAAACATACACAGATGTACTTATATGTGCGATTCTACGGACTTAGACAAACAACTGGGGTACCAAAAGTAAAAAAAAATTTTGAAAGCACACCTATGGGACAAGTTTTTCTCGGTTCCTTAGGTATCCCCCTACATGAAAAAAATCGTGAACATGAATTATCGATTGCCAAACTTTTTTGCGGGACATATTACGAGAAATTT
>JAWWEN010050421.1:0-11383 GCA_035582955.1 Sycophila texana
TGTTAATAAACGTTCAATTGAAAAAAGAAAAAATACGTGTCGATTATTTTTCAATATTCTATCAGACGGATATAATGCAATTTTTCACTATTCTTCCCAATTATATATTCTTAAAATATTTGTTAATGCAAATAAATAGAATATGTAATTAATTAGATTTTAATGGTTCAATAATACAGTAGGAAAGAAAGACTTTTTATGAATTAATTATATATACAATTAACTTTTTTTTATTATCTACTAAACTTACTACTCTCTCTTACTTCTACTCTCTAAACTTCATTCAGTGAAATGTCACTTACAATAGTGCATATTCACTGAAAAACAGTGAAAATAAGGTCACTAACCTTTTTTTCAGCGAATATGCACTATTGTAAGTGAAATTTCACTGGATGAAGTTTAGAGGGTATAATTATATTTTTAAAAGAAACTTAAAATTGATCTTATTAATTTTGTTATAAGACAATCTCATGCAGATTTACTCTCTATTTTAACATATTGATTTTTAAGCAAAACTATTAAAACATACATACATCGGCGTCGCGGGATCATTAAAAGAAAAATCTTTGTACAGGTTTTGATGCTTCCAATTCCCAGCAGAATAGCAGCCAAGTGGTTCGGCTCGACTGAACTATCGACAGCCACTTCGGTCGGTGTCTTTGGTACTCAGCTTGGCGTTTCAGTTTCATTTCTGTTTCCTCCGATGCTTGTCAAGAATCACGAGAGCATAGAGAATATCGGATACGATCTCTCTTATCTTTCCTTGGTGTTCGGAATTTGTACTACTGTTACTGCCTTACTAATTGGACTGTGTAAGCAAACTTTCTTATTCTCATCCTTTCTACTGTCTTTCGCCCTCTTTTTCTTGCAATTATAAATAATTGAAAATATTATATTTTTTTTTGAGATTTAAATTCAATACTCTTTCATATAACTTCGTAATGTGTTGATAATATTTTATCCGTTTATTGATGTTATACGGAAGGGATTTATTGTTTCGAGCTATTTTCAGAATTTAAACAGAAATTAATTTTCATATTATTTATTTATTATTATTATTTATTAGCTTTACTTTATTATAAAAGCGTTATATTCCCATTCAATGACAGCATTTCTGGCATTTTATTAGCTGAAAATAAATATACTCTAAAATTTTATCTCTACGGGTATGTACATCGCGACGAATTCATTAGGCTGCTGAGAAACAATAGACCAACGTGAAAGCTTCTACACGTTAATACATTTCAGTCTTTCAGGAAGAGCCGGAACTGCCACCGAGCGAGACGCGGGCTCTCCAAAAGGCGAAGCGAAGCGAAAATGAGGGGGAGGGATTCTTACCGCCACTGAAGCGACTCTTTTGCAATCAAAGTTTTTTGATTCTCTGCAATTCCTACGGGCTGAGCATCGGGGTTTTAAACGCCGTATCTACGCTTCTTAATCAAATGTTTTTGGTCCACTTTGAGGTGAGCGCGAGAAACGCTATTCGCTGAATTGGAACTTGATTAATTTTTTTTCACCAAGTAACCCTGAATTGAAAGTCCGATTAGCTCCTTTTAATTCCAATCGCAGCTATTTCAAAGGTTTAATTATTAAAATACACAGTTCGATTTTGTTTGGGTAACTGAAATAGCTCTGCAGAAAGTACATTCATTCGATCTTTACTTTTTTTCATTTAGAATGGCGAAGAGGATGCCGGGAGAATCGGACTACTTATTGCAGTTACAGGAATGCTCGGATCTGTGGTATTTGGTGTAATACTTGACAAGACTCACAAATTTAAGTAAGCAATATAACTAATTGTGAAAACGAAATTTAGTTTTCCTTTTAATTTATTAAAAGCAGAAAAAAATAACGCATAATTTTTATATTTAAATTTAGAGAAACTGCTGTAATGGTATATTTTTTTACACTCTGCGGTCAATTACTTTTTGCGCTTGCCATACTTCTGGAAATTAAATGGATGGTTTACTTTGCAGCTGTATTCCTGGGGTAATTATTTTTAATTACTATTATTTTCACCTAAATAATTTTGTAATGAAAATTTTGAAGGTATTTTCGATCTTCTATATTGATTTTAGAGAATTTTAAACAACTTTTCTTAATAAATCCTTGATCAAGACTTTTCGTATTCTCTTGGGTAATTTAAATAACTTAGGACTATCCATTTAAAGTATTTAAATCTATTTTCTTTAATTGAATAACGGTCTCCGAACTTGTCGAGGGCGAAGTTTCATTTATATTATTTAAAATTTAATTGTTTATTAATTATTAAAAGTCTATCTCTTTAATGCAATTACGAATTGCTATAATTTACATTAGATAACAAAATTTTCGTTAAAATTTTAAATCAGAATGACAAGAAATCTTCGTTTATTAAATTTATAATAAATTAATTTCTAAAATCGAGACAATTATTTAATAAAAAGAAAAAAATAGGTGCAGTCAATATTGATTACTCACCATCAGTCAATCATCCCTTTTAACCCCATTTAACCTACTTAATGATTACATTAAGTAAATAAAATATTCATCTATTTTTAATGATAACAAAAATAGTATAACATCTCTATGCTATTATTCGATTCGAAGGAAGTATATTCTCATTCTAAGATTTTTACAACGAAATTCTACAAATAAACACATAAATATTCCCACACGATATTTACTAAATAAAAAACGGAAATCGAAATACATTTTCAGCTTCTTCATGTCGGGCTACTTGGCCCTGGGCTACGAGTTATCGATCGAATACACATACCCGGAGTCCGAGACCTTAACCTCCGGGATCCTCAACATCGCCAACAATGTCTACGGCATTGTCCTGGTGTTGCTGCTCTCGAGACTTTTGGAGAGCTACGGGGACGTGCCCGTCCACGCGGGCCTCTGCCTCGCGTTGTTACTCGGTACTGTGCTCACCTGTCTGACTAAGGATGAGCAGAGGCGGCAGGACGCCCGCAGGAGGGCCGCCGTCGTTTACACGGCCGTCCCTGGAGCCGACGGCGACAAAGTCAACGCCGATGTTCCGCTTTAAATAACATTCTCACCTGTACAATTATCCGGTATGTGACTTCCTGCCTGCTGAGCGATTGATTGCTTATCGATAATCAATTGACCAATTAATTACTAATTTGCGATCAATTCTAGCGGAACAATGATGATGTCCAATTTTTTCATTTCAGTTTGATGATGCTTCGTAGACTAGCCCAGTTGAAGGAGGATAGATTCTGTAAATTGGAATATCCGGTCCAAATGAAAGGAGGGATTTGTATAAGGAACTAAGAAAATTTTTATAATTGATGGAATGAGCAGGTGCAAATAAATAAATAATTAATCTAAATTGGTTATAAAGGTGCGTAAAAGTCATATTTTAAAGGAGAAGATGCAGAAAACATTTATATAAATGCGATTATTGTTTAATTAAATACAATTAATTGAGCTTCTTGTTCCAATTGGCAAACGCTTAATGGGTCAGAATAGAAAAATAAAGAAATAAAGAAAGTAATGAAAGTTATAGTTATCCGCTGCATCAGGCGGATACAACGGGTTCAATTAAAGAAACTCCTGATCCGTGCCCCAAGGAATTGATAAGGCGTGAAAGCTCTTTAGATTTAATCACCACACTAGCTTTCGTCATATATATACGTCTATAAAAGCTTGAGAATTAAAGCTTATTTCCTTTCAGTATTTCGTCTTTCTTCCTATTCTCCCTCTCTCTCTCTCTCTCTCTCTCTCTCTCTCTCTCACTCTCTCTCTTCTTCACGTTAAATCTCACTTCAACTTTGTTCTCGCTGCTCCCTTTTTTGAAGAAATATCTTCACAGGAAAGCAGAAGTGCTCAGACTTGTATCGCTAATAATCCTCTCATTGAAAGTCCTCGAACTTTATAACGGGTTTCTTGCTCCCTTTTTTCACCCCGACTCCCTTTTCGGTCCGATGCCACTTAAAAAGTCCGATCTGCGGCGATTGACGATCATCTTAAGTCCCGCATTTTCCTCCGGTCTCCTCCTCCTTCTCCGACTTATTTCGCTCTTAAAACGCCGTTCTCAGACCAAGGGTAATAGTGAGAGAGGTAAAGAGTTAACCCTTTGAAAAAAAAATTTTTTATAGAGAAACGAGGTCAAGAATATTTTAGCTATTTTTGTTCTATTTGCTTGCTTTGAAAGAGCACCAGAATTAATTGGCTAACTCACTGTTTGTCACTGACTAATTTTAAGCATTTCAGAGTTAAATTTAATTAATGAGGGAGATCTGAGTTAAGAAGGGCATCAAGAGAAACTGTAGGTACTCTACGATCTAATCCTGCTGCGACTAGTGGAATATTACTTAAAAAAGGAAAGGTCAGAACGAAAGAACTGTACTATTTTAACATTTTTCAGACAAAAATAGTAGTGAGTTCCTAGTAATTAACAATCGATTTTTCTATCGATTCAATGCATGTAATTGAATTTAAACATTTCGAAAATTATCTATGAAAATAATAAAAATTAACAAAAAGTTATAACTTAATTATAAGTTAATTGCACACCAGAGTAGCTTTATCTACGTGGTGGCACGCTCGAAATCTCAGCGGCATGTCTGAATCCACGGAAGGGCATAGAAATCACGGCGACGGTGGTGGCGACGACTTGCCTTTCTGGAAGTCTCACTATCCATAAGTCATATTTATGCGGTACTGCGGCTGACACTATCATTCACCCCTTGTATGCGCCATTGCTGCCGACCATTTGCTCTCATTTTCGGAACGTTATAAAATTTATAAAATTTTCAAAAGGTAATTTATGTATTCATTAAAATACAACCATGGAAAAAAATTCGATTTTTCAATGACGTAGTTTTTCCCTTTCACTTAAATTTATTTATAATATTTTATTTAATTATCTACGATACGATTCTGGCTTAAATTCTTTTATCATGGTTCATGAGGTAATTGATGATGAATATGACAATCCTATTCAATAATTTACTTTTTTTACATAATTCGCAAAAATTCGATAGTTATTCATCAAAAATAAAAACTCGCTTTGCCTCGAAAATCTATACCATCGCTGATCATGTATATATAACTATCTAAGTTAGTTTAATTAACAAATCGCAAATTTATTAAACTCCAGGCAACTGGCGCAATTTTTATCAAAACAAGTATCTACTTTTGGTCTACATTGTCATATAAGTCCAACCTAAAGTGGACATGTCTTCGATCAAGATCCGACACCATACGGTGCAAACTCGGCCGTCTAGAGATTAAAATCAAATAAAACTTTAATATAAAACTTTTTATTTAAAATTAATCCACTTTCAAATCACTAATGGAAACTAATCCACTAAATGGATATAGGACGCTCCCGTTATCGGCGCATCATAATGTTTGTAAAATTTAAAAAAATTGTATCGTTTCAAAAAGGTTGAACAAACCTAGAGTTGAAACCCTGCGAACTGTAACATTTTTAAAATAAATAACGAAAATTCATCCTTGTACCTTCCACCAGCGTACGTGATTTCCTCTTCGATGGACTACGCCTCATCGTTAAATTGTGCAAAAGTAGAAGAAGAAGTGGAAAGAATTTCGGGCGGTACAGACTTGAAAGTTCCACGGTAAATGCCTCCGAAGGAGGATATTTATGCAAATCGGTCGCTCGCGTGAAAGATATCGGATGAAGAGGAAAGGGCGGGGTTAAAGGGGCGCACCGCGCTCGAAATAAAAGTGCGCCAGATAAACAGGGTGGGGGCCGTGGATCCGGTAGGCGAAAGCCAAATGCGAGAATAAAAGCCGTTAACTCTGATGAATGGGGCCTCGATTCACTGCTTGCCGATGCTTCTCTCATTTTAAGCTCTTTTTTCAGCGCTTTTTCTCCTTTGGGAATTTACCACCCCCTCCCCCTCCTTCTGGGCTCTCATAGGCCAACCCGAAGGGATTTTTTTTAGTCAAATTTTTCGAGATTTTAACGAGCCTCTATAACTTATTCACAAAATAAAAAGAACTAGAATTCACACGCGCGCTTCGCGCGCTGATTATTTTAGTTCGGAAACAACAAAAACAAAAAAGCAAACACTTAATTGCTACTACTTTCACACTCTTCAATTTCGATAATGCGATAATTCGACTTCATTCAATTCGATCATAATCGCAATGCATTTTAATATAAGGGATCCGCCTAGAGTTAAGTAGAATATTTTGTTCGACGGTTAGGCGATATTTGATTCATTAGGAACTTTCAATCGCAAGCTCATTCTAGATAATGTGCGGTTGCGGCTTTAGCAAATATATTCTATGTCATAACGCTGCCATTTTTGCATAAATTTACAATAAACTATTCGTTATCTATTATACACAATCAATTCATGATTTATTTAGATGCATCGATCAATATGAATCCGGCCTATATAATGGTTCACACGCAAAAATTACGGCGAAACTGACTTAAAATTAAGTGAAAAACCATACTCGATGGACGGTTAGAGAGTATGGAAAATTTTTACTGGAATATCCCTGTCATTTTTACCTGAAACTTGGATTATTAGTGAGTCTTTATCATTTTTTCAAGAAAAGCTCCGACTTTTTTACAGAGAGCTTTAACGAAGTTTTCATGGAAAAATCCGCATAATTTTTGCAGAGCTTTTCTTGTAATTAATAATGTATATGTATGCGTGTATATCTAATTGATAATGCATATATTATTATTTGTAGATACACTCGTCAAGGTAATCGCTGCCCTGACAGTATAAGCTATTCCGACATAAGATCGAGCTTGCGAAGAAAGCGTTTTACATTGAATTGAATAAATCCTCAAGAAAAAAAAAGTTTTAGAATCTATCTTTAATAATCGATCAAATTTAGCATTTAAGAAAAATTCTTTTATCACGATCCACAGTATGAATATCGTTATCATGAATTGCAGTGTATATATACTCTTGGATTTAAACGCGCGAGAAAAGTTAAAGCTCGACCAAGAGGTTCGTAAAAATCATCAAAGGAAGTGTGCTTTTTCTTCTGTCGAGCGGGTGGATTCAATCCTCGTTGAAATCATGAGCGTCGCGACGGCGAGGCCCGCCTCTCGATCCCCTTAAGATTGAGCACGTGGCGTATCAACGATTCGTCGCGAGTAAGCTTTTACGTAAAGAAGATGAGAGTTCGCGAGAGTCGCGGCGCACTGCCACTTTAGGATCCAGTAACGTATTTCCCTGGAGGGCTCGCGAGTCTCGCGGACCCCCGCGAAAAACTCGAGCTCCGGCGGTGGCGCGATCTCATCCGAAAAATGCTTGATAGATGACGTTCTCGCCGGGGCGATATGTATATACAGTTTATTTAAAAATGCGATTTGCTCTCGGTGATACAACGTAAAGAAATTTTCACCGCTATAGGAATAAATTCTACATGATTTCGTAATTTCAGATTTCCGGTTGATCGAGACGTATCCATTATTCACTCTTTCTATAAATAGAAATCATATGCTGAATGAACCACTCGGTTGGTTATACGAACAATATTTAAATATAAATTATCTCGCATGCATTTTGATTATAATTTATTGAATTAATCGAGTTAAACTCGAAAATACGATGTGGTATATTAAAATAATAAAGTATAAGTATAACAGCTCAGAAATATTTTCAAAAATGACAATATTATAGTTAGTTATGCACCAAGGGAGTCAAATAGGCGATTATTCCCGCGGGTGCTGCCCGAGCTTTAGCGAGGGTAGTAATTCACCCAAGGGAATAATCACCTATTACTCACGAGGTGCATATAACATTTTTCACCCTAATCATTTATAAGTCTACTTTATTTGACAACAATTCAAATTGATAAGTCGAATTGAAGCTAAAATATGTCTACAATAGTTAAAATGTGTCTGCGGAAGCTAAGTTGTGTCTTCGCAGTATAAAATGTGTCTACGAAGAGCAAAATGTCTCTACGGTGAATAAAACCACTCTCCGGGGAATAAAACCACTCTTCGGGGAATAAAACAACTCTCCGGGGAATAAAACAAGTCTCCGGGGAATAAAATGAGTTCAGAGAATAAAATATGATTTTACTCCCTCTGCAGAGGTCAATAAAGTGAACTTTATGGATGATTAGGGTGAAAAATATTATAATCGATCAAAATGCGAGAGGAAAAAGGCTTGATATTCTTAATTATGATATTAAAGGATGAATATTGATTAATTTATTTGTATTCAACTCACTTTTCGCGCGAGTGTCATCTTCCTGTGAAAAAAACATTGTACAAATGTGCTTTCTTTTCGTGGAAATCTTGTAAAGCTCTTTTTCTTCGCAGGAATCTTGCAAAATGTGATTGTTTTCGTGGGAATTTGTTAAATCGACGGCTCTTAATAATAAAGGTCCACCTCAGCGGTCAAGTGTTAATTTTAAATTAACATAGCTCCTTATTATTCTGACCGCTGAAGTGGACCCTTATTATTAGGAGCCGTCGAAATGAGATTTTTTACAACTGCATGAAATATGCTACACTGATAAAATTTTCCAATAAAAATTGTGGCTAAGCTCCCTGTAAAAATTGTATGAAAAAAAATTTAATTGAGGGATGGTTTGCAAGCACTAGAATTTTATACAGGAAAAACGCTGTAAATGTTACCGTAATTTTGGACTTTTATAGTGAAGCTTGGAAATTTTTACAAGGAAAGCCCAGCAATTATTACAGGGAGCTTCACCGTAATTTTCGTGGGAAAAAGCACACAATTTTCACAGAGTTTTTCTTGTAAAAGTTGAAAAGCTTCGCTAAAGATTCAAGATTCAAGTAAAATTTATAGTAAAGTTTTTTTTTTAATTATGATACTAGACTTCACCTTAATTATTCTTGTAAGAAAATTCTCTCGGTACGTCTGTAAGCATCGATTAAATAAATAATTTAATTAATTGTAAAAACAAATAAGTGAAATTTTACTAAAATAAGTGAATAGTCACTTATTTCACGTGAAAAATCTTCTACTTGCTACAATAAGTGGAAGATATTTATCGTGAAATAAGTGACTATTCACTTATTCTAGTCAAATTTCACTTATTAATTTTTAGAGGGTAATCATCAAAAAGTTCAACTAAAAAAAGATTTTCAAACAGCTAAATCCATTTAATTCAGTTGAATCCATTTATTCTGAGCAGCTCTGCTCTGTTTTAATCATCCACAGAGAGTTTGGCGCGGCTACAATGCCAATGCAAAGTATTAATAGGAGTTGGTCCGACACCCGAGGACTTCCTTTTCATTCAAGCCGGCCTAAAAAGTTGAGTGCACGGGAGCAGCTTGCGGTCCGGCCGCGCAACTTTTTACTGTCCTCCCCCAAGCCCTTAATGGAACGGCGAGCGCAGAAAGCTCGAGCTCCGCCACCCGTGCCGAAGGTGCAGCTCAAACAGCGGCGCACGTGCGCCCGAGAGAAAGGTGGGGAAAATAGTCAGGGAGGGCGCCCACGGCAACCGGAGGCCGAATGAGATGCCTGCTCGCGGGAGCTTCATACACCTTAATGGGGAGTTTATGTCGGGCGCGCCGCGCCGTCCTCGTCGTCGCGAGCCTCGTAGCACAATGTAGTAAATTGCACCCTGCGGGTCCCGCGACGACAACAGCGCCAACGATGAAAAATCGCCCGACTTGCCGTCAGCGAGTTTCTTAAAGCAATTACCCGTTCATTGTCGCTGGGGTGGGGGCGAAGGCAAAAGGAAAACAGTTAGTACCTCGGCTGCGCCTAGCCTCTCCAGTATACGTATACCGAGTGCACCTCGTGCGTAATTCAGCGAGCATCGAGGATTTTACGCACGAGCCTACGTCGTGGAGTAGAGCGGCTGGTGCGGTTCCGCCGGAGGTTTGTCGCCGACGAGCGTAATGCAAGCGCTCGGTTGAGAAAGGAGCCAGAGAGTGAGTGTGAGCGAGAGAGAGAGAGAGAGAGAGAGAGAGAGAGAGAGAGAGAGAGAAGGCCTGCGCCGCAGAGGTACCCGGTCAAGTTGAGAGAACTTCAGACCTCGCGGCAGCGACGACGGCTGCGATGCCTGCGTAAACTGGGCGCAAGTACTCGAGCGTTCACGGGGCGCTGAGTTATGCCCTCGTAAATTCAACGGCATCTCGTTACGGCCGCGCGCAGCGCGATCTTGAAATTATGCGAAATTAAAATTCCATAAAAATATTTTTATTTTTTTCGTGCACCGTGGACCTGCCCGCGCGTACACCCTTGCCTCCTTTTCCCATCCCCCCCCCCGCCCTCATGGGCGCGCCCTTTGCATCGCGACGCTCGACCGGGAAGAGTGCGAGGACGTATATGTATAGCAGCGGTGACGATTTCAAGAGGCTCGCAGTTTCGCAATTAATATAACGAGCTTCGTGGACGCCGAGTAATCGTATGTCGACTAGGACGTCGTCGCTTCTCGCTCGCACCCACCCCCACCCCCTTTTTTCGCCGTCGAGCACATTTTCGCGTTGTTAGCTTCGCGAGATA
Source organism: Sycophila texana (assembly GCA_035582955.1). Classification (NCBI taxonomy): domain Eukaryota; kingdom Metazoa; phylum Arthropoda; class Insecta; order Hymenoptera; family Eurytomidae; genus Sycophila; species Sycophila texana. The sequence continues at coordinate 10,437 of JAWWEN010050421.1, forward strand.
TTCAGCAGGTCGCTATTGCACCCTACCCCCTGGAAGCTGAACAGTTGCTGTTATTCGACAAATGATCTCCCGTCGTGGTTGGAATTACGGTGTGGCGATATTTCGCACCTTTAATGAGTCTCGGGAAGACCGGAGACTTGGCGAGTGGATACATATACAAATGGTTTTAAATTCTCACTCTCATTTTCTTGGGGACTTTGCGTCGGCGGGGCTCGATTCTGCTTTCCAGCGCGCCAATCTATTTGCTTGGATCATAAGCTGTCGTTGCCACTTGCTGTTGAATTTAGCGCGTGAGTTGCCGTTTTTTGCTCAAAATTACATCGTTAGAGGTGCGACAGCTTTTGTAAACAATCAGAAAGTAGGCCACGGCGCATAGTTCTAGTTTTTGCTGAAAATTACATTGTTGAACGCGTGTTTTCTTGAGAATTCCAACGTCATGTTTAGTGTCTAATTAACACCTTTCATATAACTTTCTAGTTATAACGCAGCTATATATTGAAATAACTTAATTAATAAAATAATATTTCGCATACTTTCTGACATTCCTATTCCTGTTGACACTATGCTGTTATAAGTAAGGCACAGAAATGTTAGTAAGAAAAGTTTAAATTGCAGTGAGTTTAAATTTAGTGTTGCATTAATTATTTATGAAAGACACTAATTTTATAAATAGTAGCTGAGTACGGTCCAGCATACGCTATTACACGGAAAGACGTTCTCCCGAAAAAACGTGAACTATAGTTAGCATGTACAAAAGCGATATATACCGTTTGGTTGAAAGTATACGATATTTTAGTCTACGTGGTACCCGGCCGTTTTAAATAGTCACGGTAGCATAAAATGAGGAACACAGTAGTCGTTATAGATGTTCTCATTAAGGGGATCCAACACCGTTAAAAATGGCTTCACAAAAGTACCTAAAAATAAATGAAAATGAATTAATAAAA
>JAWWEN010050432.1:0-11383 GCA_035582955.1 Sycophila texana
TTGCCAACTTTCTAGTAAAAATTGCCAACCTTCTAGTAAAAATTACAAAGCGGTTGGTAATTTTTACAAAGCGGTTTATAATTTTTACAAAGCGGTTTGTAATTTTTACAAAGCGGTTTGTAATTTTTATTCATTCTTTCTCTCCGTGTACTATCTCATATGCATCATTGCTAGAGTGGGTGGTGATCATCTGAATTAAGCAGCGTTTGATGTGGTTACTACTTACTTGGATGAGTGACCGCTCAGGCGATGCGGCTCTGATGATCGCTTTAGGTGTAGTTTCACACTCAACGAAGTGAACCAAATATCTAAGATTCACAAATTAGTCTAAATATTCAGGTCCAAAAAATAGGTACGAGGAGACATCTGAGCAAGAAAACCTTTTGCTTTCCAACGTCTTTCCAAATTATTTATTGTTATTTTCAGTCGATATATTCATTACTAGATGTTAGATTGGAAAAAGAAAAAGTATTTATCCATTACTTTGATAAACATTATTTGAAGGTGATCCCTTAAACTTTAAGTCAACAGGTAATTGATATTTGCAATTAAGTGAATGGTGCAACAAAACTCATTTATTAGGAAAGGGCAATCCTCGTTGAAAAATATTGCAATTGAACAGTGATTATAGGTAGAAGCATACTTTTACAAAGTAAAAAAAATAGTTCGAAAACAATAAATGCCTGGATAAACACGAGAAAAGCATCGGGTAAAAGTAAGTCTGAATATAAATGTGTTCTGTAAAGAAGTATAAAGAGAACAGTAGCTCGATAAAGGGTCTTTTGACCCAGAACTAACACGACCGCGAGCACACAGCATAAAGTAAAAGTTCACAAAATATAAGTGTTGCAGTATAATCAGACGAATAGTTCGAAATGATCCAGTCATGATTATTTTTGGCTTGCAGTATTGAATAGTGAAGTCGTAAAGATTTTTCAAACTTTTCATAACAAATACATCAAAACTTATCACCTCAATTATTGTTCTCATTATTAATCGCTGTCAACTTACGTATTGAAGTCGTACGCCTGTCGCAAGTAAATCTGATATTTTGTAGTTCAATTAATGCAGGCAAACGTAAATGTCACTTAAAATAAAATTTAATTATTTAATAAATAAAATAAAGTTATTTTCGATACAATTTTGTCGAACTTAGTATCTAAATATAAGTTTTTCCAACTAGTTTTCCTGTTTGTGCTTTAAATACGTGTTATTAAAAGAACACGAATACAGGACATAACTTTTAATTGCTACGCTTGGTAAAATAAAAAATGTAAAATATATGAGAATACTAGACATGGGTAAAAACTCACATGATGCTTGTTCCTTGATTATTAATGTACTGCAATCATGCGAAGTTTACATAAATAATTCAGTTATAGTAACACCAGACGTTTGTAACTACCCGACTGCATAAAGTAATTAGGATAATTAGCGCACTCCACTCATTAGCTTCCATCAAATCAAAAAAGCTTTTCAACATTCAGTGCCAGCTGTCAATCAAAATCTAATAACTCCCCATTCCAATACTGCCTAATATTGCGTCCTGGCCCAAATCGACCCTTCCTAGTTATTGAACAGTAACTGGCCAGTTTACAACTACAACGTCGTTTTGTCAGCATGTATGATTTCTACTGGCAGAGTGCATTCAACATCGAATGTCGTTAACGAAGCCTTCGAAGAGGTCTATCGGCACTTTAGCCAGTCCATTATCGAGATGCTCGTTCGATGTTGCGCCGGGATAAGCGTAGCATCATCATCGGCGATTTAGAACGCACTCGCATTCCGATAAGCGGAACGAAGGGAATTAATGTCGACGACGCGCTTGCGTTTCATGTCCTGTGCGGCTCGACCCCGAAGGTCAGGAGCCTCTGGCCTTGGCACGCTTTCCTTTTCCTCGCTCTCCGCCTCCCTCGCGCGTGGCGGTCTCTATTCCTGAATTCGCCGCGTCGAGTTCGCCGTGTAATCGGCCTATTGGGAAATAGCGCGAAAAAGTGTAGGCGATGCCACCACTGCGCGAACCACCTTTGACGAAATCCCTCCTGTCCCGGTGGGAGTAGTGCTACTGAGGTTACGGGATGAGGCTGATGTAAGATAAAGAGCGGAGATTATTTGATGACGATGATGTTTGCATAATTAGAACACATTGAAGAATAGAAGCGTCGTTGAAGTGGTTAGGTCTTTTACTTGTTGAATTAAAAAGGGTACATTGTGCCAATTTTGTTTATTTGCATACAAAAGTAAATTATTGAGCTGTGGAAGAATCTTTTTTTGACTAGATTCTCGGTAGACCATGTATTGATTTAATCCCGTGTTGTATTTTTTATCTTAATTTTCCAGAGGCAGAAGTTTGTCTGTTTACATTATGTATCTTATTAATAATTAGCAGAAGTTTCGAAAAAATTATAATATTTTACATAGCATTAACGTTTGCTGCATTAGTTTCAAGTTTATGGTGAAGTTTTTAAAACAGTTTACGGATGAAGTGCTTCTTTGAAATGAAGTTTTCACTTAAAGTATCTATTTAGCTATTAAATAGTCAGCCTAGTTTCAAACTTGATTTAAAAACACTTACAATGTCATTTAACGAAATTGTCGATGGTCTAAAATGTTAACAAAATTAAAAAATTTAAGTTTCATTAGTTAAACGTACAATTCGTAGATCTATTTATAGACTAGACTATTTAGACTATCTGAATAAACAATAAAAGTTCTAATCTATTTACATAGATTTAGACTATCAAGTAAGTTTTCCATTTAATCCGTGTTAAATAATTAATGAAATTTCCGTCTCATCAACGAAGGGATCAAATTATTTTCCATCATTTATCTACGTCAAACTAGGTTATATCACCGTCCTGCAGAAGGCTGTATGTGGAATGATGAAGAGGCATAATGGATCCCATTAAAATGACCTATTCTCAATTCTAAGGATTCTTCAGTGTGTGCTTAATCTTTTATGGGTGAATCGGCGATTTATGGAATTTTTACGAAATCTCAGAGTAAATCCCCTAACATATCTTCCACTCGAGTAGAAAAAAGTAAAATTCAATTTTGTCATCCTGTGATCCACAAGAATGACGAAAGAATTGAATAAAGTACATTGAACCAGTAATGTTTTTAATCTTTATAAATGACTTATTTGTTAATTTTAGATTATTTCCATGGAAAAAAAAGTTAAAAGAAACTTAATATCTACATTTGAACAAGTAACGCAACTTCAAAAATCATTTCATTTATTCATCCTTCAATATTCTATCTACAACTAACTTTCAAAAAGGGGTGACATATTACCACATACCCACTTGTTCTTCTAAGTATGCGAACAAAATGTTCGAACAGGTATATTTACTTCAGTGGATTACACACATTTTCAGCTACTTCGATCTCCATCGAACCAGTACAACATTTGACATGGCTTGGGGCAAGATTAACTCAACTCGAAGAGCGAGAAGTTACTTAACGATCGCCCGAGGTTCGACGTGAACTTAATATTGAGCAAGCGATGATTAGCTTTTACGGCTCGGGGCTTACCATTGTAAAATCTTGGCGATTTTTTTTTTTGCATAACTTTTATCTGGTCGAAATCTCCATCCCGCTCATAGCTTCTTTCCAAGTTAAATATCACTTTCACTATCTGATTGTCGTTAGATTCGGTTCGTGAGCTCCCCCTCGCAGACGTGCGCAAGTAATGCTGATAGATTGGGGGTTAGTTACTTTACTGACGTAAAGTTGGCGCAGTAAATATATTTCTTAAAATTCTTCGAGCGAATGCTTCTTATTCAAGCACCATGGGAGAAGATGCTTAAGAATTCAAAGCTCGTTCTGGAATTCCTTATTTATTACGTTCTGCTTTTGCTGTAAATAAGAATTATTAGGGGGCAACATTTAAATTCAAGGGGAATGTACATACCGATTAAAAAAGAAATAAAACTCGCGTTGTTTATAATTGTCCTTACTTAATCTTTAACAATTAAGAATAAAGGCAACACTTTTTTTTAAGTAAAAATATTATTATCTTGTTTCTTATTAAAGGGAAATTTGTCTTATTATTCTTAAAATAAATAAATGAAAAAATATTCTTTGTAAGAAACATTCAACGCAAATAATTCACTTGTTGCGGTACTCAAACGTTCAAAAGACTCATTTCCCTAATGTTCCATTTTCATGTCCTACTATCCGAACAAAGCTTTGCAAATGGCATACACAGAGAACGTACAATCTGAGGTTATAATGATGATTGTTGTTCTTGTATTTAAAGTATAATAAAATTTTAGTAAGCCGAGCCTTTGAAAAAAATCTAACACTATAAGTAATTAAGTAATTACAGAAATCACTCACAGTAAATCCAGAACGTCGCATTTAAATCTGTGTGTTGGGATAATGGGACGTTAACCTCGATAGATGACCCAGAACCGGAACACAGTTCATAAATTAAATATACTTTATGATTACTGGCAAATTTTGTTTTATAAATTACTGTTAATTTTACATGAGTAAGTAATAGTACTTTTATATACAAAAAACTTTTATTAATTAATTAATTTTTATGAACTATCCTGAATATAAAAAAGGATGGCAGGATGCTGTGAAGTATTTTAAAACGCGATTTGATTGGCTCACGGACATATCTGGTTAAATGGCGCTAAATTTAAAAATCTAACCTCAAAAATATGATTTAAAAAAAAAAAATAAAATTAAAAAAAATAATAATAAATACATGAATAAAGCCGATTAAGATTACACTCATTTTATAACTAATCAACAAAAAAACACATTTATGCAATAATATTATCCAATAATATATAGGTATGAAATGTGCCGTTCCCCTTATTAAACACAATTGACTCCCAACTACTTCTCGCTTTTATTCGCAAGCAAATAATAAAAAAGAAGTCACGTTTAGCCCGACTAAATAAAATGAAATAATGAATCCGCTAACAAAGAAAGCTACTCCGGCGCTACCAACCGAGAGAAATAAAAAAAAAAGGGGGGGTATAGGCCAACCATTACCGCACGCGAAATTTATGTCTCGACTCGGCGCGATTCTTTGGCGAACGGTGCCCGGAGAGCCTCGTAAATCAATCGACAGCCGTCACCCTCGCATCGGGCCGTGTGTGTGTGCGTGCCACACTTTCTCTCATATATCTTTTTTTTTTTTTTTTTTTTTTTCGCCAGACGCGCGGCGCCTTAGTGCGTATCGCGAACGGCCCGCCGTTTCCGAAAGGCGCGCTTACGTGGCCGAGGCACGCGAGGACAGTCCGGCCGCCCCCGCGCCAATTCACTTACGCCCGAACACGCCCCTGCCTCTCTATCGTCCCGCTGTGTACTTTGCTTATCGATTTCCCTTTCTCTGTACGCGTGGCCGGCGCGAGCCGGGGGATACCTCTGACGCTATTTTAGATAATTGCCCGTCGTTACGCTAAAGCCTCGAGTATTTTAAAACTCCCCTTCTTTTTTCAGGTGGTTCATTATCTTGACGTCAGGTGTAATGTAAATTTCTAGCGGACGGAAATGGTCGCCTCTTCTTTATCTTTTTTTTTTTTTACTCAAGCTCGTCGCGTTCTGGACAGGATAACGTTTTCATTAGGAGAGAAAAATTTGTTGCGCGTTGTTTAAAATTATTTAGTTGTGTTGAGAGGCAATTAGCCGTGGCTGTTTATAAATTTTTTTGTGTGCATACAATTTTACTAATTTTGCACATAAATGCAGAGAAGATCCTCTCTTAAAAAAAGTATGGCAGGATGTTGTGAAGTATTTTAAAACGCGATTTGATTGGCTCACGGACATATCCGGTTAAATGGCGCTAAATTTAAAAATCTAACCTCAAAAATACGATTTTAAAAAAGTGGACGCGCGAAGCGCGTTGGATTTTCCTAGTCTCATTAAAATTAGTAGTGTAATTTGTACTAAATGGATGAGGATCAAACTCATTTTACGATGGGATTTTTGTATTTTAATGTGTAAATAAATAATTAACAAATTTATTTAGTCAATTTGGATACATTGATATTAAAAATTATAAAAATTAGTCTACATTTCGCGTCAAGCTCGCAAGTAGTTACAGACGAGCCTAGTTAGACAGTTTCTGTCATAAAAGTTCAAAATTTTCATGTACTTTAAAGATGTAGGTATTATATTCATATACTTGTAGGTTGAGGTCATCTTTGGGATATATATATCCGCAGCAAACATTGAAAATCGTAGCAAAATTTATCCTGCATCAATATAAAAATGATATTAAACTACTTAAGAAATTAAATTACTTTAAAAAAAAAAACTGATTTTCTTATCAATTGCATTGTTTATGTCCTTCGATAACAAAGAACAAAGGTTAATTCCTGAGGTAATTCATAAGTCACGTAGGTCGAACGACAGTTTTAGGCGCGAGGTCCTGGGGCGCGCGTACGGCACTGGGCCGGCTTCCGCGGTTCGAAAGGCGCGTCGCGGCCGGCCGGGCGTTTTTACGCGCGGCTCATCAGGAATGCTGATTACTTCGTTCCGCGAACTAATTGACAATCTCGGCAGGCGATCCGCGGCCGTTTCGGCGCGCTCCCCTCGCTCGCAATCTCATCGTCGCGCGCGGATTGAAAATTTTCTTGTCGCGCGCCGAGACAGGCTCTTTACTCTCGTCGCGCGCCGTCAGCTTTTTTAAGGTTTCGTACGGCTTCGTCGCTTCTTTCTTTCCTTCTTTCTTCCCCCCCCCCCCTCTCCTTTCAACTTTAAACTTAACTCCCGTTTACGCGGATCGGATTTCGTATTGTAATTAAAAGTTCCCGGTAGAACTAGCGGCCCGCTTCGCGGAAGCGCCAGTCGACGATGAAAATTTCACATTCCCCACCGACTAGTATTTAATATGTAAGCGCGGCACGTCGAGACTCGTTCGACAGTGGTCGGATTATAATTCGATGAAAAAGAAAAAGAGCACGTTCGTTAGGCGAGGAGAATCACGTTTTTGCCACCGAGCGGGGAAAGGAAAAAGAGATCGACACATTCTTATCGCGAGCTCTCGATATCACCGTTTAATCAGACTTGTTACAGTATCTGCGAAGAAAAAGAATTCGCGCTATATATATATATACATACACGTGTTGTGCACATAAGTATAGCTATGTATATAAGTGAGCCTGCGGCAGTTCCCGCTCCTCTTTTTCGTTTTATCCTTTGCCGCCTCACGCCTGCGCGGCATTCGTCCCTCTTGCTCTTTTCCTCTATTTCGAGACTTTCAAGGTCGGCTCACAGCTGAACTTAGCAAAAAGCCTTTTCTCTTCAACGGGGCCACAGAGAGTCCATCGACGTTACTTTCGTCGTCCTGCTGCACAATGGAGAAGAACTGGTCTTTAATCAGTTCCTTCTTTCCTCTTTTTTTTTTTGCTTTCTTCTTTTCCTCCGGACTCCCTTTGAGATTTTCCTTTCATTCGAGGCGCCAGTCCTCAAAATTGGCCGAAGAGAAAACCAATCGGCTGCACCTTACACGTCACTTCGATAAGTCTCGAATAACTCTTGATTTTACGCTTTTTGTTTTACGGACTTTTTTTTGTTCCCTACGTTGGTGTGAATTTAGAAAATTAATTTTGTCGTCCAGAACACTCGTCCTCTTGTTTTTTTAATGACGCCGTGAGAAAGATAAAATGTTAATGGTACACTGAAAAAAAAAGTATTATAAAAATTACTATCTGTATGAGAAAGCATGTTTTTTAGCTTAAAATTTTTACTACCTAATTTCGCTAAAAATTAGTGGGAAAAGCTTCACTACGTAATAATAAGTGGAGCAATGTTCACTAATTTTAATAGTTAAGTTTTTCACTGATTCAACTACAAAACGTTTTATAGATCGAGTGACCAGTAAATATTTCCAAAAAAAGTTTTGTAAAAATTATAAAAATTACTATCCGTATATATATAGGAACGCGACCACAAATTGGACCTTCAGATAAATATTTTACAATAAAATTGGTTATAAATATAGTAAATTTTACTGGACAGTATTAGAAATTTAGAAATAATTCTACAAATACAGCAACATTTACTGTAGAGTATTTTAACTTTTATCCTAAAGTCCAGTCTGTGATCACGATCCCAGACAAATAGAAATTTTTGCAATACTTTTTTCTCAGTCTATACACTTAAAAGCAGTATTATAAGTTTCAACAAAATATTTCATTAAAGACTTCTAATTAAATGATTTCATTGAATTATCTAAATATTTTGTAGGCTCAACTACACATTTAATCGAAGTCTTTTTATTTAATGGTATCAACAAAATATTTCATTAATTCAATGAAAGCATTTAATTGGAACTCCTTAAAATGAAACATTTAGTTGAAATTACTAATTCTTTCCTTCAGTGTATAATAAGTTCCTTCGCCAGTCGTATACAAAATACCACAGTACCCGGATATACCATTTTGAATTTTAACAACAGTGTAATAAATTACCGAATGCTGATTCTTGCGAACTGAAGCATAAAAAAAAACGAGGAAGCTAGCTCACCCTTGGCAAATATTCGAAACAAAAACTTAATTTTTATCCGAGGTCGTATATCGTTTGGAAAATTTTCCAGTCGCACGCGCATCGAGCCGGCGGCAAGATAAACATTTCCAGACGCCGGCGTCGCGCCCGAGGAAGGAGGAAACGCGCCCCTCCTCCTCCTCGTGGCTTATCAAAGGAAGCGGCGAGACACGCACTCGCCGGCAAAAGAGCGACGGCTTTTGCCAGCATTCAAAAGTCGTATAGCCGCGCTTCCGGCTTATGTGCCCGAAAAGATCGGGCCTTCGCTGAATTTCTGCCCGAACACGTGGCGACGATGCGGGACTTTGCTCACGAGCCTTTCAGGCGCGCGTCTCTTAGGAATCTCGTATATTCTTTATTTACGTAGGCTCTTGGAGGGTTTGTTGTACAATTGAAGGTAGACATGCACTATGGGTCTTACATAAAGATAATTTTATCTTTCGTGTTTGCTTTTGTTCGGTTTATTTCATGTCTGCTGAAGATTATTTTTAACAAGTTTTTATGGTTGAAAGGTGAATTAACGGAGAATTAAAGAGACTAAAATCAAGTAAATGTTGTTTTTTTACTTATAATTTATTACTGATGGATTTTAGGATTTTAATTGTAAGGGAGCATGATAAACGGTGTTACGGTAGCGACATTACCCTGACGAGTACATATCGTCGCTTCCTACAAAGACTAGTAGATTTCAAAAAACGTCTATTTTTATTTGCTTTTTTTGAAGCTCTGGAGTAAAGTAAACTCTTTTAAAACCTGATAAATTCGAGGTATCATTTATATGCTACCCTAACTTTATCAAGTTTTGAAAGAGTTTTTACTTTACTCCAGAGCTTCAAAAAAGGGAAATTAAAATACGTCTTTTTTGAAATCTACTAGTAGATTTTATATACTTAACTTTAATTGAGATAATTAAGGTCATGACATCATATCTACAATGAGCTTGCGATAAAAATTTGCCAATTCAATAACAGAGATTTTTTAAAAGCTTTCCTATAAAATCAATGGCAGGATGTTTTGAAGCATTGAAAAAAAAACTATTTAATTGTAGAAAGGGTAATTTCCAAAATTCAAAACATTTATTTTGATGTGTATTTAGTATTTCAACTTAATCAATGGAAGAAGTTTATATTTGTTTAATCTATTGAATTCATAGATTAATGAAAAAGTCATTAATTTTAAAATGTTCTAATGATTCTGAATTTTATTTTCAATCAGTGCATTAACACTAAGTAAAAAATTTAAACGCGTGTATTTCGCTAGTAAAAGATAAATAAAACTACAAAATTATTGTACAACTTTTGAAATGAATATTAAATGGCTCTTAAATTTTTAATAAGCTAATTTAGCTTTCGATTTACAGTACCCTATTAATGTTGTTTAATCCTCATTAAACGCGGTGTTTTTCGTTAAAAATATATCGTCTGGCTTCAAGCTCTTTGTAGCGTTACCACCGAGGACGTCGTCCCGGGTTATCGACCACAACTTAGGAGAGTTTTACAGGTTTCTCTATAAGTTGTTGTCCTTCTTGTAAGCCCTCTTGAAAGGGATAATCGATTTTACACTTCAGCCGGCGTTTACAGCCCCTAAATTTATGTTATAACATCGTTAATTTCGAAAATAAAAAAATAAAACGCTTTTTTTCCAAAGCACGTTCCCTCGAAAGTTCAAAAGTAACAGCCCTTTCTTTACAGATAATGAAATAATACTTTTTAAAGTTGAATTAACAAAAAACTGCCGATAAACGTGGAGTTTGTTAAAGCAGATTTTAATGAATTTTCACAATACTCTTTGTACAAATTGCCATTTTTTCAATAACTTTTTTAATGCTATTAACAATTTTACAGCACTGGAAGCGTGTAATTTTTGCAGAATAGCGTTTTCATTGTACCCACTCTTTCTAGTACGATTCAACTTTAAATAGCAATAACATTGTTTTTTAAAATCAATGAAATCCCTTTTTTCTATTTAAAAAATCATTTCATCAGCCAAAAGCACGACTCTTTATTTTCAACATCAACCAGCATGAATTGCATTGCCGCAATAAACGTGCGATTAACGACCTCGCTTTACTAATGAAAAGAAGAAGAAAAAAAAAACACGATGTCACTAAACTGTTACAATATTGACATAATAGCGGCACAAGTTTATAACGTTTTTCTCGCAACAGCTTTGGAAGAGAGACATCCATTTGCTCACCGCTTATTACAAATCAGTGGAACGCGCACACCACGCGACGCTCGACCGCAAAAGATTTCCGATCAAGCCTACGTCGAATCCGCGAAACTCTTTTAAGAGAAGGGGGGCACGGCCGCAGCGGCGAGAGCTTCTGTACCGCGCGGAAAAATCTGATGTGGAACAAGGCCGAAGAGAGTAGTGCTCTTTTGCGTAACGCGAGGCAAAAAAAAAAGCGCCGGCGGTCGTCGGCGTCGAAAATTGCGAATACAGTCGCGCGGGGGCCGTCTCGATTACTATGCTCTTCCTTCGTCGTCATCACCGAGAAGAAAAATTTACCTGGATTAATGTTAAATACTCCAACAGAAGACAGCTGTTAATTTAACAATTCCACTGTTGATCTAATAATTGCAATGTTAATTGAATAGCATTAATGTAATAGCATCACTGTTAATTTAATAGCATCACTGTTAATTTAATAGCATCACTGTTATTTAATAGCATCACTGTTATTTAATAGCATCACTGTTATTTAATAGTATTGAGGTTTTTTTTTAATTCTCGTTTGAAATAACGAGTCAGTGGTAGAGTATAGAAAAAAGGTAAACTTTATTTAAGTGAAAAAATACAAAAGGTCTGGCGATCTTGACGCCTTCGCACTCGGATTCTTACTGTCTAACTAGCCAACGCATTACGGGTA
>JAWWEN010050443.1:0-11381 GCA_035582955.1 Sycophila texana
TAGACTCGCAAAAAATTGCACCTACTTTTTTAATCGTGAATTTTCACGATTTTCAGTTTTTCGCGATTTAAAAAAAATTTCGGGAGTGTATGGGCAGAAGCGACCTCGGATTCGAATTCAGCGCATCAAAATATATAAGAATATATTGGTCTGGTTTCTTGCACAGACCACTTTTTTTTTGTGTGCCGGTGTAATTTAAAAAAGTCATTCATTTAAACATCTCCTATAAAAAGGGGTAGAAAGGGGCAAATTATCTCAACGGACTTTTCTTGTTCAAGTCTTCAAATACCCAAAAAATCGTACCCAAAGTATCGACCTACGTGACAGGAAGTGAAAACCCCTTTTGTTTTTACTTTTTTTAATGAAAATGAAGTACAAAATTCAAATTTCTCACCATTGAATGTAGGTGGGTTCAAAATAAAATTTGGTTTTAGTAAATAATCATTTGGTGGGTTCAAATCTAGTGATGTGCGATATTTATCGATATTTACGATTATCGATATTTTCTTCTTGAATTATCGATATGATATCCGATATTTTGACAGTCCGATTTATCGCAATATCGATATTTTAAATGCTATATCGGAAATCGATATCAAAACTGTATTAAATACATCAAGGGGCCCCACAATAAACCCAATAAACCAATAACCTCGAACCGTTAAATCCTAAGCTCTTAAACCCAATAAACCAATAACCCCGAACCGTTAAACCCTAAGCTCTTAAACCCAATAAACCAATAACCCCGAACCGTTAAACCCTAAGCTCTTAAACCCAATAAAACAATAACCCGCCGTGGGCCCCGGCGTAATTTTAGCACCAGGCCCCGTACCGTTTTGATCCGCCACTGACTAGCTTCTACGTTCTAAGCTGCTCTTACTTGTAAACAGAGAGCGCTCACGTCAGCTTACGGCTTTTCCAAATTTCAAGAGAGGTGCGGCAGCCCGCACCTCAGACTAATACTGCTGCCGACTTTCTTCAGTGTGAGTTCCCGTGTATACAGTTCGTCTGTTTGTAAAGTTTGTTGTCAACGATTATTGCTAAGGTAGGCATATTTTAATACAGCAAAGTAAATATAAGTAGTACATCTAAAGGTATGATATATTTGTAAATGTATAACATTTTTAATTGAATTTACAGGCACAGAGTTTAATGTTTTTGAAGTGATGGCCTAGTGTGGGCCATCCTATTGTCCTAACCTTAATTTGAAATTTTACATACTACAATTACTAATTTATAACAGTAGGCATAACTTACTCTTCTTTATAATACAGTTCCATATTTCCATTATCCTTTATAAAAATTTATAAATACATACTTAAAATTTTCTTTCTTCATTATTTTATTTTTTAATTTTAACATTATTTTCTTTTATTTAGTGGGATCTCGTAGTGCAGTATGGACTTATTTTGTAAAATCGTCCGAGAATTTGAAAATAGCCAACTGTAAGCTTTGCAATGCAACTGTTAAAACAGCTGGAAATACAACAAATTTACGTGTTCATATGCAAAAACATCACTCTAGTATCATGTTAAATGAAACGTCAAAAAATGTGGCGAATAAACGGAAATTGTGTGAAACAGTAAGTTGTTTAATATTATAAATCCACAGAGAATAAATCTCAGATATTTCCATTATAATTATATTTTATATTTAAATTTTATTTTTAGTCTGATAGTGAATCAACGGAAATACATGAAACAAATAAAAATGTGTCTGACATACATACAGACGATGAAACTGAAGCTAAACCTTGTAAAATACAAAAAATGAACTCAGGACTTTCACAGCTAAGAGTTGATGAAACATTTGCTCATCAAAAATCATTTCTAAGTATGAACTTGACATTAAAATTATTTTTGTATTTTTATTTTCAAATTAAACTATATTTTTCATAATTTTTTTTTTAGGTGGTGGAATAAAAGCATCAGAAATTACAAATAAGCTTTTGTTTATGATCGCCAAAGATATTTTGCCATTATCTACAGTCAATAAGGAAGGCTTTCAACAATTTGTAAAATGTATAGCACCCCATTATAAAATACCTGACAGAAAGCGTATAACAACATTGATGGAGCAGAAGTACGAGGTTTTGTCAAATGTTATTAAACAAGAATTATCAAAAGTTACTGATATTTGCTTAACAACTGATGTGTGGACGGATACATTAAACAATATAAGTTATCTAGGATTAACCGCTCATTACATATTAGATTATCAACAAAAGTCACTTAATCTTGGAGTTACAGAATTAAGTGACCATCACACTTCTGAATATTTAAAAGAATGGTTATTTAAGATTATAACTTACTGGAATATAGACAAAGATAGTATAGTTGTAATTGTATCAGACAGCGCAGCAAATATTAAAAAAGCTATTGAAGATGGTTTTGGTTCTGATAAACATTTGCCTTGTCTAGCTCACTTACTAAATCTTGTACCTTCAAGAATATTTGATACAGATGTTAAAGTGAAACCCATAATAACAAAAATAAAAACAATTGTAAAACATTTTAAACAATCAGTGATAGCTGCTGATAAACTGAGAGAAATAACTTCAATGAAATTGATTCAAAGCATAGACATGCGATGGAATTCTACGTTTGATATGCTAGAAAGATTTATTATTTTATCTGACAAAATTGCTCCTATTTTATTACAGTTGCCAAAATCACCTGATATGTTATCAGCTAAAGAATTACAAATTATCAAGGAATTGGCAGAAATTTTAAAACCATTCAAAGAAGCAACAAAAATTATCAGTCAAGAAAATATGACAGGAAGTCAGGCTATACCAGTAATAAAAATTTTAAAAGATAATTTGGACTCAATCAAAGTTTCTACAGATGAAGGAAAACATTTAAAGAATCTATTTGAAGAGCAATATAATGCAAGATTTAAACATATAGAAAAATCATTTTTATTAATGGCGTCTACAATTCTAGACCCTAGATTCAAAAAAAATGTATTTTAGCAATAATCTAGCTTGTGCTGATGTAATAAACAAGATTACAAAAGCACTAAATAATGCTAAAAAAAGAATTTCCACTTCAATTGTCTTGAAGAATATAACGAATGCATCAACATCTAGCAATGATAGTACAACTGCAAATGTATCAAGCAACTTCGAAACCGATACAAATTTTGAAAAGAATGAATGTAAATCTGAAAATTTTTGGTCGTACCACGATAAATTGTTAAAACAAAAACAATCAGATTATAGTCAACAATTAGATGAAAATCAAATGCCGGAAGAATTTCGATATTACTTAAATGCAGTTCCCATAAGCATGGATAATGATCAAGTCCTTCAATTTTGGAAAAAAAATCCATGTTCTGATTTGGCTAAATTGGCTATACGATATTTAACTGTTCTTGCTACCTCTGTACCTTCTGAGCGACAATTTTCTCTCGCAGGATTGATAATGACAGACCGCCGTAATCGTTTAACACCCGAACATTTCCAACAATTACTTTTCCTAGGTTCTTTACCTTCTAAAGATTGGCACTTATAATTTTAGAATTTGATATCATTTTTATTACTAAATGAATATTCTAATGAACTAATCAATTATTTATCTTGTAAAATGAAAATTAAACTGTGATCAAATTAATATATAAATAATAAATAAATTATATTAATATAACAAATAAAATACATTAATTATTTGTAGTAATTTCCTTTATATATTATAAATTTAGCGAATAAGATCTATAAATAAATTTATAGCTTAACGCACCTTCATCCTTTAATAATTAATTTATGAAAATATTATCGATATATCAATTATCGATATTTTTTGCACGATAATATTGCTATATCGATATTATTAATTTCTGATATATCGATATGAAAATATCGATAAATTTCTAATATCGCACATCACTATCTTCAAAATAAAATTTGGTTTTAGTAAATAATCATTTAAAATGTTTAACATACATACTTTAAAGTAGATTAAATGTTTACATAATGAAAACAAAATTAGTTAAATTTAAGCGCGTCATAATGCGAAAACTGAAGAAACAGGAAAAAATTATAAAATTTACGAATTTTTCAACTTTATAGTGGAAAACCTAATTGTAGAGGGATATATTTGTTAAAATAAAAGTGCATGTT
The DNA here is from genome assembly GCA_035582955.1 of Sycophila texana. Lineage (NCBI taxonomy): Eukaryota > Metazoa > Arthropoda > Insecta > Hymenoptera > Eurytomidae > Sycophila > Sycophila texana. Next base: position 4,121 of record JAWWEN010050443.1, read on the forward strand.
TGGACAGAAACATATCAATATTGCACTAGAAAAAGCGAAAAATTAAAAAATTGTATTTTGGCCGGCTAATCGGCGATTCTGCACCACTGTGTGGCGGTGACTAGGGTGACGACGGCACTAGCTCTAGCAATAACAACAGCACCAGCACCAACCCTAGAAACAACAGCACCAGCAAAAGTAGCAACAACAACAATCACAACGGTGGACCTACGACTGACTCGGACGATCCAGATTCCCTTTGGACCGGAGGTGAAGGTGTCGATGGATTGCGCCCAATTCCGAACGGTGCAATGGGGATACGCCTTCTCACCGGATCCGGTTTTCAAAGGAGGGAGAACCCCGGTTCATGCCACCAAAAAAGTGAGTGTCACCGTTGGATTACCTTAGAGTAGTCTCGTTTTTGTTTTTGTTTTGTATTTTTTAATTAAAATATGGTTTTGTTTTTATTATTCTTTTTACCGCAACCTTCATTGTTTATTCACAGGGGGGGGGGATTATGTATGTGAGATGTATTGTTTGTCAAATTCAAGCAATAGCTCTGTTAATCGAAAGTCGGTACGCAACGCGCATATATCTGCGGCGGCCGGAGAGCAAGTGGGCTCCCGAGCGTCCCCACCCCACACGCGTTGTCATGATGACTCCCCGCGCGTGCCGTATCTCCCAACAAGCGTGCTCGAGCGAGCGGCTCGAAGCGAGCGCGACATGACTGTAGGAGTTAGTTCACTCGGTGGACTGAGTCAAGCTCCACTCTCCTGGGAGGCTACTGCGCGCGCTGAGCGCAGTGGTCGAACTCCCAGCGATCTATCTATGTGCAACATTTACAACACCCGTAATTTAGATCTCAAATCACCGCGACGCAATTTAGCACGTACTGGCATATGAAATAATGAATGCGCATTCTTCAATTATTGCTATTCATTTATTAAGTTTTTTTAGTTATTAATAAATACTTATTTTTCAATAACAATTGCCTCGATGTATATTTTATTGCATAATTTTAGAATTGTAGAACCGTAATAATTCAGTAGCTAAAATACACAAGGGGGTTCTGAGTGTTCTGAACTTAGCTTGGCTAGTTTCGTTTGCGTATTGAGCAAATCGAAAAGGGATTACAATAGGCGTTTTGAGCCTATTTGCGTGTAGCGAATCTGAGCGAATTGAGCTCAGATTCAACAATTCTATCCTTCCTGATACCATAGAAGACCCGGATTGTTACAAAGTGAAACTGATTCAAATACTTACTTAAACCAGAAGGTGCGACGATCCCTTCGCCGCGAGGCGACTACCTCGAGCTTATAATGGGGGGTGCGCGCTCGCCTGTCATTGGCTGAGGGGCCCCATTCAAGAGGCTCAGCACTCGGAGCCGCTCGAACGTGACGTCCCGGTGACCAATACATTAAAGTCACTAAATTCAATTTCAACGTATATTAGCTTGTATAGAATGAAAAAACGAAATTTTTTTATATGTAAAGTATCACAGTACAGTTTATACTTTAAAAGATAAAAATTAAAAACCGCAAATTTGAAAAACTCGATTTCAATAGATTTTCAAAACATAATTTGCTGAAACTTCTCCAAATATTATCGGATCTTCACCTAACCTATACTTTAATCTGCGTAGGTTGTTTTTGTTATTTGCAGTATTCGTTGTTGTATTAAAATCTGTTATTTGACTCATCTAATTTAGTCCTTGTTGGAACTGAGCGAATTGTCACATAAGAGAAAGTAGCTTCTCCTGCAGTCCTTCGATGATACTATGACTTTCGAGTACTTCTGTATCACGTAAACACATCTTCATTAGTAAGGTCCTCGATGATGGAACGGTTTGTCGATCACTTCTCCATCAAAAACACGCCGCTTCGCTGCTAGATTATGCTCCACAGTGTTTGATGTAGTAGTGTTGGTTTTAGTTACAGCAGTTAGTGAAAACGCTGTAGTTCGACCAAATTGACTTCGTTTCACGTTCAGTGTCAATGGAGTGGCGTGTAGCGCCAATTGGCAGAACGCCACCATGAGGAATTGTCAGTCGCGAATAAGCTTGAACCATCAATTGAATTCTCCAAATCAATCAAAATAGTATTTGTGCCATCAACAGTATCTGATTCAAATTGCTCAGTTTCTGATTGCTTTTCTTCACCGGCGTTTGACACAACAGCAGCTTTAACTGCGACCAATATTCTAGTCCTACTTTAAAATAATACTTGGTTCGCTGCATTTTTTCGGATATTTTTGCAAGTTCCGGACGATCCCCTAAAATAAAATGATCAAATTTAAAAAAAAAACGGAAAGTTCCTTATTAGTATAAAGAAAAAGATCGCTTTGACAGGAACAAAATCGGAGATCAACTATGTGACGGATAGTTAACGCGTTGACACATTCATATCATATAGAAGTACATCAGACAAAATATGAAACAGCATAAAATTAAATACAATTACGTTCTTGTTGCGATCGATGAACTCTCGAAGTAAGCTTGGGCAGTTTCGATGAGTTTTCGAGTGGCATTGCATAATAAATAGTACCAGGTCATCTAAGGTCAACCTGGAGAATGCTGATGACGTTCGTCGTAATTTGACAGGTTTCAGCGATAAGTTGACACTGCGATTGTCCTAAACCAAAGTCCTAAGTTCACTGCGATAAATACAATGTTGGTGTTTTGATGCGTGTCAGTTGCGCTTGAACACATTTTCTGAATCTATACACAGGCGGTTGGAGATGGGAACTGTTTAAAATTGAATGAATAAATTCATCGTTACCGCCAGCCATTTATATTTTATAGGACTTCGATAGTGAGGTAATTGACGCATATTTTTACAAGGAGCAGTTGAGTATAGTATGTAAAGACTTGGAAATTACAGTTTTCGAAATTTAAGACGTTTTAGATCATAATGGTCGAGGTGGTGGTGAACAATATTTTATCAGCTGATAAGAACATCCAAAGAAATAAAACTCTTGGATATCTGCTAAATATTTAAAATTTCATAAATGAACGACTTTTACCTAGAAGTAAGAGCAAATTTGTGTTTTCGAATAACTTGGCAATCCATTTTATTTGCCATAAAATAACCGTAAGTTTGGTTACGACCCTCGAAGTTTTAATTTTTAAACAATATTTTTGACGAATGTGGCTCCACTCTGAAAGCGAAACTGAGGATTGTCTTCGTCCTTTCGACCACCCTCCTTGAGATCCTCGATTCATTCGACGAGGAACAGTTCCCCTACTACTAAAATGGAAAGTACCAAAGAAGGCTGGTCTACATCTCAATTGAGACAAAAATTCCATATGGAGATACAAATAACAGAAGACGAACTAGAAAGGAAGGCGAGACGCCAATTTAATAAAAGCAGGTATTGGTATTTCCGAGACCAGAATGAGGGACTGCCATTAGAACTGGGTCCATGACTTTATTCCGAATCAAAGGAGCAAGGCAACTACCATACACGGGAATACAAAAGCTAGTGATGCGCATTTAAGTAAGAGAATTAAATCCGAATCAGCTGTAAACCCATCTGACAATTCAGAAATATCCGAAATCTCCCTTCTCCTGTAAACTTAACCGACATTTCTGCTGTCCCAGTCTTGCAAGAAATGCAAGTGATTTCTACGATTTCCACCATCAAGACAGGTCAACCGATAACTAAAAACAACTAATGCGTCATAAACACGCATAAAAATGTGACATTCAAAAACCGGCTTAAAATACTACAGAAGGTTAAACACAAAGAATCTACTCCAGTCGTCCTAAATTTTTTGCAACGCGTAATTCTAAATCTCCCATTCTTTCCTGTACCAATGAAGTTACTAAACTCAAATTATCAATAATTCCAGCAACAGGTTCCCGCATCGCGTCTGTCGTGCAATCAAGAAATGTCCTCAGTTTCCGGCAATGACTGACCTATAAACGAGACAATTTGGTCCACTTCGTCTCACTTAACGGAGAACCAACCGCTTCTACAACTCGGCTTTTCTATGGTATTGGAGCCATTAACTCTGAAACGTAGAAATTAAAATAGCCTAAGACAGGACAAACCCTGATCATGTTCTATAAAAAACAGGTTGTCTTCTTGCTGATCATAAAAAGCAGACATTAGGATCAACTGCTGATCAGCGGCGTAAAACTCGCCTTAAGGGATCTTAAGGATTCCCAAGCCAAAGGAACTTGACCTTGTTTAGTATTTCGCCAAAAGAAGACCTGGGGGATGAATAAGCATCAATTATCCAAACCGAATTATTAATTAACCTTTTCGAAAACAAAATGTTTCGGTAGCTATATTTTATGGATCTGTTTCTACATCCTCTACCAAGGAAAGAATGCAGCAGTCTCGTTGGAGAACATAAAGCTGTTAATCAAATTTATCAAAAAATATATAACAAGTATTATTATGAAATGACGTCTCTGATTTTATCCCGCATTGCGCCAGTTGCCAAGGAAAAAATATTATCAGGCGATCTCAATCACCAACTTACGAGCCTCCATAGTCGCAGATGAACAAATCAGACACCTGGCCTATCGGTTTAGAGTTCCTACAGAAATTCAATCGGATCAAGGAACTAGATTTTTCTCATAATTTGTCGAAAACATGATGCGACACTTTAAGGTCCATCGCCTAAGCACGTGTGTATATCATCCACAAAAAAAAAAGAAAAGAAATAGGTTCCTGAAATTAAAAATTCCGCCTGAAGAAAAATTATTAATTTATAAGTCCAAAATTTAATACGCCGCCTATACAAAGTAAAAGTTCTGGCCGGACAATAATAGATCAAAAATAAAACAGCGGAAAAGACTCGTTACGATAAAAACGTTAAACACCTTAACGGTAATCCTGGCTATTACATTAATCAAACCGCGCATCAGCAAGTTCGATGCTATTCTAAAAAGCTACTAGAGATTACAGAAATTTTAAATAAAATAACGTAATGCTCGAACTCCTAACGGGTAAACGCATCCATAAACATACTGATAAATTGAAACTAACTTGCATTAAGGATAAATCAATAAAATCAAAAGCTTAACTAACCGGTTTTCTTTCTTGCCGGGAATCATGAATTCCAAAACCTTAGCCGTTCATCATTATTTCAGTCGTAAAAACCCATCCAAAGAAAAAACGAAATTAGCAGTACAAGCAGGTTAAATTATCCTACCATCGATCCAGCCGGATATGGAAGAACTCCCTAAGCGGCTCTTTTGTCTCAGCCCGTGCAGGGAAGCAATGAAGGAACGCGAGAATAAATTCCTTCTACACTTCAATAAATTTTCTACGATTACCATTATCATCAAGTTGTAAAAGATAAGTAAGACCAACTTAGCAATGAAAGCAACCTCTTTAAACCACTATCACGATGCCACTCGAGCTGCAAAGCTCGATGCACTGAACCCAGAAAATTGGATAGCTTAGATAGAAGTAAATCCTTATATGAAAGATAAACCTACCATTCGGAGTACGGTATGTTAATGGAAAGAAATGTCTATATGATGCATACTGAAATCTGGTAGAAAATCACAATTTATTGGAGCCAACTAGTTACTACTATACCGCAGAATGATGTTCTAAGAACCATTTAAATACCGCTCTAAAAGGAAATTATGTGCACAACCAAGAAATAACCGCTTTAGTAATAATAGGAATCTTTGGGTGACTCCCCAATCACATTTTATTAAATTATATCTATCCACACGCATGCCCTTCGTGCGTAACCTAATTTCCATATGTATAAGCCATAATAACAATACCTTCATTTACATATTTGTACATATAATTATGTACCAGTAGTTGCAGCCTGTCGGCTAAGATACGCATTCCTTAACTATTATCAATTTTATATTGGATTAAAGATCCTGATGGAGCTAACCAAAAATTTTATGTTTCAGATCATCCACAATTATGAACGCCGAGATCACCAAGCTAGTCCTTAGAATTGCGTGGCTGGACAAAGCCAAGGAAGAAGTCTGCGTCACCATCCAACTCTCATCGAATTATCGCCGCCTCGCTTTCTAACTCCGTAATCAGAAAGAACTAGTGGCCCCGCGCAATAGCCAGATTTAGTTGGGGCGACGAAATCCCATGGATACAAGGATCATGGTAATTTATTCATCCCCGAGAGACAGGATCCCGAGGGCAATTGTGCCACATGTCAACTATGTGGATGCACAATCACTTACAGTGGCAACCTCGCTTCATCATGCGTTACACGCACGAAAAACTCGTCTTTCTTATTCAAGATGGAGGTCAGCGACTTGTTGCACCTGGTACCTGCAACCTGGAGCAGTAGCTGGGAGGATGTTTGCGGCACCATTGCAAGGGAACTTCTTCAGTAACCTTCCAAAAGGATGCTACTCGCATGTTGATCTACGTTTTATATTAATCCTTATGTACTTTATTTTTATACCGTATTATTGTATGTCAAGCATTAATAAATTTGTAAAATTGAACCACATCTTTCATTATATTTTTTTTTTTTTTACTTGTAGTACCCGGAACTCGCTGAGGACAACTACTTTTCAAAAACGACTGGATGTTGTATTACCACCCTCGATGTTTTAGTTACGAAAAAATATTTTTGTCAAATGTTGCTCGGCTCTGGAGAATTTTATAGCTTAGAAACAGAAGGTAACGGGCAAGTGCTCGCTTTCGCGTACTCTTGAAGGCAGTCAGTATCGAATTACGATCCGAGAAACACATATATACATATCCATCAGCATCTATTTGGGTCGTCATTAATTCACATCAATTTTATTTTTATTGTATTGCTTCCTCATAGAGGAAGCTTTGTAATAGTAAAATTTTGAGTTTCGTTTAAACTTTGTGGAAACATGTTTTATGGTGTTTAGAGTCCGAAAAACGTGTTTTTAGAAAAGGTCTGTGTGTGTGTGTGTGTGTGTGTGTGTGTGTGTGCGCGTGTGCGTGTGCGTGTGCGTGTGCGTGTGCGTGTGCGTGTGCGTGTGTGTGTGTAAAGAAAAATATGGAAAAATCGAAAATATTTTTTTTCGGCGTTGCATTTAGAGATTGGTCAGAAGTAGTGTTACGTCCGTACCAAATCTGTACTGCACATAAGAAATATTAAATAATAATTGTATTTCGAATAATTTAAAGAGAGAGAGATATTCTTTTTTAAGTACGAGAGAGAGAGAGATTCCATTCGAAAACAAGAGAGATGTTTTTAAGTATGAGAGAGAGAGAGATTCCATTCGAAAACAAGAGAGATGTTTTTAAGTATGAGAGAGAGAGAGAGATTTCGGTCGGAAATAAGAAAGAAATATTT
>JAWWEN010050454.1:0-11379 GCA_035582955.1 Sycophila texana
ATGGAGTATTTAGCTGCTGAAGTTCTCGAGTTGGCGGGCAACGCTGCAAGAGACAACAAAAAAACCAGGATCATTCCGCGTCATATTCAGCTGGCCATTCGCAATGACGAGGAACTAAACAAACTACTCTGTGGAGTTACCATTGCTCAAGGAGGTGTTTTGCCTAATATTCAAGCCGTACTGCTGCCGAAAAAGACAACTGAAAAATCATCTCAGATGACGGCTTCTCAAGAAGTTTAAATTTTCCTTGCCTTTTTTTTCTTCCTAATCGGCCCTTTTCAGGGCCAACAAATATTTAAAACGTTGATACAAACATTATTTATGCTATTTAATTGCGAATGAATTACTACAATACCTCTGATCAATTAAAAAAAAGGATAAATAATTAGTACGTATTTAAACAAATTATTCAAAAAGAAATTAGAGTAGTAATTTATTAATTGTTAGAATAAAAATTAAATTTTCTATTTAATAATTTTGAGAAAATAATATGCAATGCAATAATGAATAATTACTAATAAATCAGATAAATAAACAATAAAAACCACACAAATAATACTAATAAATAAAAATGTGATAATACAGATAATACATAATAAAAATGTAAATCTGCAGACGACAGTCTACAATGTAATTGTTACAAAATTCCGATAATTCTTATCACCGTTTATGTAATTCGCAAAAGTGCAAACAAGAAATCCGCAAGCAGTGCGATCCATCTTAAATTATTGCATATATATCCTCTAATAACGCAGTCAGTCAGTCGGCCAGCAGCGATGCGAGGCTGCGGTGGACACTGGGACTGCATCGGCAGCTGCAGCACATGCACATGCACGAGCACGAGGCGAACGCTCATACGCTCGCGCATGGCGCTGTGTCGGCCTCCAAATCGCGCCGATGATGATTAAGCTCAATGGACGACAATTTGCATCGCTGATTAATTTGACACGTCGTCGACCTGCGTAGACGATTAGACGGCCGCGCGGGACGAGCGGAGCCGTTGGCACGCCGGACGTCGCGCACAGTCGCACACACGTCCAATAGGTGTAAGCTCCACGCCGGACACGCCGCCTCGAGCCCGTAGATCGTGCCAGCCCTCGTTGCCTCGCGCTCTCCGAACATGTCTGAGAACGTCAGCCCCATCAAGTACTTCCTGAGCGGCGGCTTCGGGGGGGTCTGCACGATCCTCGCGGGCCATCCGTTGGACACCATAAAGGTGAGGTTATGCCACTGTATGTCTGTGTGATTGTGTGATGCATTGTATAATATTCGGCATCGTCATCGGCATGTATTTTGCTGTATGAGTATTTTAAAAAATAGATGAGTTGTGTTTCTTTTTTAAAGAGTGTGTAGTGTAAAATTTACAGCTATTAAAGTAAAAATAATTTAATTGTACATTTAAATTTTTTAATGGATAACGCAGATAAATCTAATAATACTGGTGAAAGGATCTATATGAATGAGGATAGTTTAATTCAAGCATTAGAAAAGGATATGTTTGAAAGAACACGTTATTACTTGATGATTCTTCTTATCGGCCAGTATTTGCTCCAGTTATCAGATCCGGGCTGTATCTAGCTGTACATTATGTAATTTTGAAGACGACCAACAAATCTTGTTGATTTAATCAGTCTTTTGCTGAGTGTGAGAATGATCTAATGTTGCCTTTTTTTTTGACAGGTGAGATTGCAGACTATGCCACCGGTAGGGCCCAACGTGGTGCCACTCTATCTGGGAACATGGGACTGCGCAAAAAAAACCTTGACCAAGGAGGGTTTTCGAGGATTTTACAAAGGTACACTGTTGAATGTCACAATTAAAAATTTAATACTTTTTGTATTTGATCATTACTTCATTGTATCGTGCTTTAATTTCATTTTATTACTTTTATCCTTAATGCATTTGTTTATTATAGGAATGGGAGCTCCTCTTATTGGTGTTGCTCCAATATTTGCAATGAGCTTTTTGGGTTTTGGGATCGGAAAGAAATTGCAACAGAAAGATCCCAATGAAGAGCTGTCAGAGCTTCAGCTGTTTTATGCTGGAGCTTTTAGTGGTATTTTTACCACAGTCATTATGGCTCCTGGGGAGCGGATTAAATGTCTTCTGCAGATACAGCATGGAGACGCTAAACCAAAGTACAATGGACCTGTTGATTGCGTTAAGAAGTTGTATGCAGAAGGTGGATTAAGAAGTATTTTTAAAGGTTCCTGTGCAACTCTTTTAAGAGGTAATAATATGTTTTATTTGTTAAAATTTTTACAAGTACAAATAACTTGGTCAACTAAACTTCATTATCCTCAATATTTTGAGCATGAACATGCTTCCTTCTCAACCTGCGTTTTGGCCACTTACAGTCCAGTCCACCTTTACGGAGTGCATAGAATACTCCCATGTTTTTCAAAGATTTAGGAGTGAAACATCGTGGAGCCGTTTCTCTTGTTCTGTTCACCTGTTAAAAAAGAAACAAAATCTTTAAAATCTTTAAAATATTTCATGTATATAATAGAGAAACCAATGATAAATCAGTATACCAAATGAGGGTTCCAAGTTGTCATGTCGCAGCTACAGTCCCAAGGATTACCATCTAATCTTATATTTTGTACTTGAAATTGTTTATGTGACATACGCAAGCTTTTGAAAAAATCTGGAGGTAAATGTAGCAGTTTGTTCTTTGTAAGGATTATTTCCTTGAGCTTTTTTTGCTGTTGAATGGTGAATAGTCCGGGTGGAATGTATTCTAAATCATTGTAAGAAAGATCAATTTTTATAATATTTTCAAGCCCATAAAAGGCATCCATAGATATTTCTGCAATATGACAATGACTCAAATCTAAATCAGTGACGGTACTAAGACTATTGAATGCATCAAAGTCAATTCTTATTATCTTTCCTCTTAATTTTAGTTCTTTCAGTAATGGCATTCCTTGGAAAACAAATTGTTCAAGTACTGGAACATCTAAATCATAAATATGTAAGGTTTCCAAATTCTTTAATCCTAAAAATGCATTTTTTTGCAATTCTAGATTTGCTCCACCACCACCTAACTCCAGTCGTACTGTTTTATTCATTATTTCAAATGTGCTGTAAAAAAATGGTACAACAACTGGATTAATTTACATCTATCTAAATACTATTATTCAATAGATATATTCTTTACATACCTTGGAAAAATTACATCTAAAGGGTTTTCACGAAAATCAGCTGATATAAGGGCTGGGAATGGTGGAAAAGACAATTCTGACAAAAATGTTAAATTGTTGCCACTGAGATCAAGATTTTCAAGAACCAATAATCCAGCTAAGTCTACACTCGATAAAGTCAGCAAGTCATTATCAGCAAGAGATAAATGCCTCAAATTTGGAGTTCCATAAAAACAAAATTCGGGTATAAATTTTAAGTTATTTTTTTGCAAAGACAAGTACTGCAAATTTTCAAGTCCATCAAACATGTGCCAAGATACGTCTTCCAAAGCACAATCGTAAATTCTGAGGTGTGTTAATACACTCAAACTTGTCAACAAATTTGTAGACTCTCGATATCCTTCCATCTCTTGTTTGTAAAGATTGTAAGGTAAAATTTCTTTATCTTCATTGTTACCAGATTGTTGACTTAAAAAGATTAGTCTATGCCCTGTTTGATTTTCATTGTCGTAATCAGATTCCAATTTTGGAGGTTTCACAGGTTTAATTACAAGATTAGCTTTGCTTTTGTCATTTAAACTTAATCTTGTTAATGTTACTTTTTCTAAATTTAAATAAACTAATGTGTTGGCCAGTGGAAGTAGGGTATCAGCTGATAAAATAATTCCAGTTTTATCACTTTTATTTCCTTCAACACTGTTAGTTGTTAAAGAATATCTCTCCATCCCTTGAATATCTAACGATATTAAATCTTTAAATTGTTCCATGTCTTCCGCTTGCAAAATTATTTTTGAGGTACCTGAACCTGATTCTAAAAGTGTAAAAATCTAAAAAATATTAATTTATTAGTTAATAATGATCTTGATCAAACTACTGTATTGTACTTGTTAATGTTATTAACAATGTTAAATCACCTGCACATCTTCTGGTAATTTTGACAATAATTCTTTTGGATTTTCTGTGATTATGCATATTGCCACTTTTAAGAGTTCATTAGCCAAAGGATGATCATCAATGTTATTTACAGTATCATCCTAAGAAGTAATAATTCTAAATGTTATTTTTGTATTAAATTAATATTTAAATGTTTCTTGAGAATAATCTTAAAATTGTAATGTTTCAAAGATTTTATATTATATTTAAAAATACGTTAAAAATGTAACGTTGATGTATAAAAATGAATAATTTTTTTATAATTTACTTACGTCAACACCGTTAGAATATTTAAACCACTGATGTATCGGCAAATCCGCAAATCGGAGAAATTCACAGGAACATTCACGTGGACATCTCACTTCCCACACGCCGCCAATGTCGACAATGTCCGCTACGCTCCATCCCTAATTTATGTAGATGATTATTTGTTACTTTTTTTTATGTACTTTAAAATTTTTTTTTTTACCAAAGTCAGTGTTGCCAAGAAGAAGTGTACAAAATCCATTATTAAATCATTTAACTTCCACTTAATTTTAGACTAGAAAATTTAATGATGTTATAGAACTCAGTCTGTTCTGTTGCACTGAGAGGAACTTTGGAACAGTGTGTTATCTGTTTACGTGCTATGGTCGTCCCTATCACCCACAGGATGTCCACTATCTGTTCAACCCACGCACATTATATTCTCTATTATTAATTGATATGTGTAAAATATTTGACAAAATAGAAAGAGTAATATGTAAATTATTTTTATTGCAGATGTACCTGCCAGTGGAGTTTACTTCACTACTTACGAAGTTCTAAAGAGAGCTTTGAAAAATGAAGATGGAAGTATGGGACTTTTGTCAACTATAACTGCTGGAGGTTGCGCAGGAATAACTAATTGGATAGTAGGAATGCCTCCTGATGTTTTGAAATCACGTCTTCAAACGGGTAAACTTTTTTATCAGAAGGAAATAAAAAATTTGAGAAGAAAATATGCACAAAACTAATTATTTTTTCTTTGCACGTAGCTCCGGAGGGAACTTACAAAAGAGGAGTTAGAGAAGTTTTTGTTCATCTAATGAAGACAGAGGGACCAACGGCTCTTTACAAAGGTGTGGTGCCTGTGATGCTCCGAGCCTTCCCAGCAAATGCAGCTTGTTTCCTGGGCTTTGAATTTGCCAAGAATTTCCTGGACTGGGTAGCACCAAATTTGTAACAGCTTTAGCTAATTCACTGCTAGATATGACCTTTTCTAGAATTTTTTGTTGGCAATATCTGTTAAGTTTGAAACTTAAGAGGATATTTTTTTCATTAATAGGTAACGGAGGAAAGATTGCATTTGTAAAGTACCCTATATATTCCTTAAGGCTAAAAAATATCAATGCAATTCATTTATTATATTTTATATAGAATTTATATTTTTAATGTTATGCAACTGTTAATATTTCTAAAATGAAATTGTATTTTTTTTAATAAGATAATTATTATAAATATGTGCATAAAATGCACTGTTTCTAAAAATTAGTTTATTAGTGAATTTGCAATTCATTTGACTGAATTGTAAAAAAGAGATAATGAATTAAGGCCAACTCTATGAAACAAAGTGAAAGTATTTGAAAGTCAATGCAATTTTTGTACATACATATGTAATTTTGCACATATTGTAGTGCTATTTTAACTCTGCCGAAACTATATATATATATATATGGCACATATATCATTTTATATTTTTTAATTAATAGTATTTCTAAATATCATTAATTGTTCAAGGCCAAATTTTAAAACCTAACTGAAAACATATCAAAAAATCAGGGAATGGAAAAGGGATTTTTCAGAAATATAGTTTTCTGAAATTAGGTAATTATACTCAGTAAATTGAATGGAACCGGTTGGTTTATACATATTACATTTTATTACATTTATTTATAGTTTATATACACTTTCATTATATTTGATTAACAGAGTATAAAGATCCCATAAGTCATTATAAAAAATTAGGTTCTTGCCCGAATATGACAGTGCAATACATTGTTGCAATTTTATACATATTTTTTTGTTAATTGTTATAGTAAAACGCCGTACGAGAAATGCCACAAATGTGATTTCAATTATTTTTAGAAAAGCGTCTTTTTTGTAATGTGATCTTAAATTAATATCGCACATAGGAATTGTACAAGGGATTTGTTGTAAATGATCTATAAATGACATTTTAATAACAAAAATAAATTTATTTTATAAAACGCTCGCTTTTTCCTTTGGCATTTAGTACCCTCAATCCTCCCATCCGTCGTCATCCTGAGACTCACACTCGCTGGTCGCCGAATTCCTGTCGGAGGTGGAGGACTCGTTGGGCTTCGGCGGCGGTGGAATCATGCTGGACATCCTGGCAAATGCATTGTTAGCCATGCCGGAGATGCACTTGCGCCTGAGCGACAGAGTGGCGTGGAGGTCGGCCATCAGGTCACCACCGACGGAGGCGGAAGACCAGCGATCCTGGGTCTTGTCGGTGGGCTGGTAGTGCCGTAGCTTTGCCCTACCAATGCCGCCAGCGTCCCGGATCTCAGCCATAAGGTTGCTCCGATCGACAGGTACAGAAGCTGGTTTAGCGGTTGGTTGCTTCGCAAGCGGCTTTACCTCTTGATTATCTTCAGGAGGCGAAGCTGGTGGTGGCGGGGGTGGAGGCGGAGGCGGAGGAGGCGGCGCCGATTGACTTAGAGCTGGAGGAGCATCAGAAGTGTCTTTCGTTGAAGCTTCAGATTTGATCTGAGGCGCTGGAGGAGCAGGCACGATACTAGGCTGAACTGGAATGTTACTTGTGATCGTTTCACTTTTGGAAACGGTTTTCTCAGGGCTTTGAGAGTTTTGTAGATCTTCTTCAGCAGTGGATTGCGAAGGGGGATCCTTGCGAATAGTTGGTGTAGCCACGGCTGAGGATGGAGCAATTGGACTTTGGAAATTTAGGTCAAGGATAAAACGTTCATCATCCACAATACCTGGCAAGTCTGGCAGTGTAAGTGGAACATTCATTTGTGGTACCTGAATCCAAAGTTTATTGATATAAATATATCTATTTTTCTAGAAAAGTATATAATGTAAATGTAATTTTACCTCTCCCAAAGTTGGAGCATATAAATATGTTGAAGGAGATTCCATTTCAGAAGAATGCCAGGGTTGTAAAATGGAATCTGGAGCATCACCAATTTGAGCTTTATCTTCATTTTGTCCTGACTGAGTAGTAGTAGTTCCTCGAGAGTCTTTTGTATTAAAGGGCAAAAGAGAATCGATCGAAGAAACGTTTTGCCTGGTCCTATCGTTTTCAACTTCAAAAGTCTTGGTTTTTGAACTGGGTTTCGATTTCACATAGTAAAATTGCAATTTTTCTTGCATATTGAAACTATTTGCATATTGTCCATTCTCTATTTTACTATTTACAGTCAACGGTGAGTCATAGTTATCTGATATTGGAACTGGACTCTTGTAAATTGCAGTATCTGAAATCTCTTTCCTACGTTTTGGTTCTACAGTCAATTTATATTCTTTATAAATGTGATTGGCTGGATATTTTGCAGCAGAGTACATTTTCACAGCCTTCAAATTTAAATTGGTTTGAAGGTACTCTAATCTCCCCTGAAGTTTTGTAGCTCGAGATCGAATATCACCAAGTCTATCAAACAAAATACAAATTAAATATGTAAACGTTATAAACATATAGTGGAGTTTGTGCAAGTACTCACCTTTTAGAATTTTCTGAAATTCTTTCATTTATAGAATTAAAAATGTGAGACACTGCAAAATCTAAATTATCTAAAGCTTCAGCAATTTGTACAATTGTTTCTTCATGTCGCAAATCTTGAGGAATTATAGCTTGAAATAATAATCATAAATAAATTTTTATAAAAAAAGACGACTCGTCATAAGCAATGACAAAGTAAATAAAATCAATTTTGCTTAGTCCTTATAAAATTAACATTTTAATTATTAAAATACTAGTTCAGAAGTATACTATACAATGCGAAATTAAAAAAATTGATTTACTTACATATTTCCATTCGTTCTGGCATTTTGAGTATCAAAAATATTTATTAAAAGATTTAGAATAACAATAGTAAATTTATCAAAAGCTTGGAAATAAAAATATTATTCTTATCATTGTAAACACGAACACTATTTTGAAAACAATGTAGGGAGCATAACAATTAATTTTTAGGTTACTGGATTCTGCTTTGCATGTGAGCTGTCAAAATTCTACTTTACCATTCGAGCAGATAAAAAATATATAGGTCATTTTTTAACATTTATTTTTTTTTAATTTTAAATATCGTTGCAATTTTTTATTTTTATAGTAATTTGGATAATTTTTACACTTTTTTTTACTTCTCTTTTAGTTTTATTAATAAGTTTTTTAAAGGTTTTTTTAAAAGGTTTTTATAAATAAACAGTTTAATTACAGAAAGTAGAATTATTTTATTAAAAATATTTATATTTACAAATGAGCATGTACTTTTCGGAAAATGTATGTATCATTTAAATAAGTCGTAATAAATTCTGGAAAATCTCTGTTATTCACAATTTCTAAAAATACATTAAATGCAACAGCTAATTTTCTTTTGTATGCTGTATTACATGAATTATCAAGCTTGTACTCTTTTATCAATGTATCAAAAATGGTCGAGGCTTCTTTAAAAACCAGCTCTCTTGTTATAATTTTATTTTGATTTTCTATTTCTGCTGCATGTCTAATCCATTGCCAAACTTGAGCTCTGGAGATTTCAGCTGTTGCAGAATCTTCAATAGCTCCTTTAAATTCGAACACTCCTTTACCACATAACCAATGGTAGATAAAGAGTATGGCAACTGTGATATTATGTTTCAATCCTTCTTCCGTTACACCTCCCTTTGGCAAGGTCAACAAATCTTTCTCGGTAATCAGTTCAGAAGTTCCAGGATAATTTATCTGATTTGGTAGAGATCCTCCATACTTTTTCCACATTTCGTGAACATTATCTATAAGCCCAAAATCATACACCATAAAACCATCAATGCCTGCTTTTATTTCTTCTAATTTACTGCTTAGCACACTTTCAATGACTGTATGAAAATCTGCAGATTGCTTTGAGGGTAAAAGCTTGGCTGCCATTCCACCTGTTGCGTGAGCATTTCTCTTATGGCACGTTCTAATCACTAATTGCATATATTTTTTTAAGAATGGTTGGCTCATATTTACATATTTATTTCTATCTGGAAGTAAACATGAGGGATCATCCCCAAATTTAGAAATTATAGTTGCTGCATAATCCCAAATGCCACAGTTCAATCCTAAAGAATGATCTTTTAATTCATATAAAATTTGCTCCATTTCAAAGGAAGACAGAATATTTTCAATGAGAACGCAAGCTTTAATTGTTCCATGGGGGATTTGCAATCTCAATTGAGCCCAAATAAATATTTCATTCCACAGTTTGGCCTCAAGTGCACCTTCCATCTTTGACAAATAAAAAAATGGTCCAGAATCACACCGAGCAAGGATAGCAGCATTGTGGAACATCAAGAGGCCAAAATCAAACAAAGGACCAGGAACTTCTTTGCCACCGATACTCATATTGTGTTCTATCATATTCCAGGCTCTTGGTCGAAGCATAAGAATTGGTGCATCACTAATTTTAGGTATTTCTGGAATTTCATTATGGACAGCTCTGTAAATATTATACAGTCCCATTATTTGATTTTTCCATGTAGGACAATGACCGTCGTCGAAATCAACTTGAATCCCCTGCACATTAGCTCTCAAGGCCATTGTAAACCGATTTAAATCACTTGGACTGACATCTCCCAAATCTAAGTGTCGATTTTGTAATTTGTAATCTAAAAGAGATTGATCAATCTTATTACATTGTTCAGGCTAATTTTAATTATTTCAATATTAAATAATAGCAATTGTTTCAGTTTTTTTGTAACTTACTGACTGGAGCAACTTTCCACTCTTCATCGTCATAAGTCGACTTAAGAAACTTTGGTTTTTTACGAATCTTCTGCAAGACATACTTCCTCTCGAGCCTCGCAGTGTACAGCTCGTCGATCTTACTTTGAAAATGCACAAGGAGATCATGCAAAAATTCCACAGCCTCCGGCGTTAACAAAGTGCGGAATTCCAGCTCAAGGCCCGGCGGCGCGGGGCTTAAATAGACGTTCATTTGCCTCTTAACTCTGCTCATGATTCACTACCTCTTCAGCGTCTGTATCGTTTTAATATTCTGCGTAAGCACATACTGCGCGCACAGCCGCAGCAATACTAGATATACCAGTAATACTAGATAACCCAGTCAATTATGCTGCGCGTCGCAGATAAGATATCATTAGCAAACAAGATATCAGAATGAATTGAGAAAGTGCTCGACGGTTACAAACGCTTGGACAGATCCTTGGCGTTTTCCTTGCCATCGGCAATGCGTGAGCCGAATTGAAAAGCTCTTTTGGGAAATTTTGAAGCTTCAATGAGTTGAAGTTTGCGCGCTAGCAAGCGTAGCAGCAGCTTATCGCCCAAACCAGCTGGAAAACTTTCAGTCGGACAGCACCTGTGAAAATTAAAATGAAAAAGATTAGATGTTTACAGATAATTCCTGATATATCGTTATAATTACGATCAAGGAAAATGAGCTGTTTATTGCTTTATTGGAATTTAGTAGCTTAATTATTAATTCTTGAAAAACAGATTGTCAAATTATCGAACCTTTCCCAAGCCGGAAGTTTTTGTACAAATTCAATCAGATCTTCGTCCAAGTAAGGCAGTCTGGATTGTCTGCCGTGATCGGCTACCATTCTGTCGTCTCTTCCTAGATTTCTCTCAGAGATCCTTTCAAATTCAAGTTTTAATTCTTCCGAAAGAGCAGGCCAGCCATTACGTTTTAGTATCGTCCTATGCCTCATGTATCCTCCGAATTGTTCATCGGCACCCATACCAAGAAGAAGTACTCGACAAGTCGATTCATAAGGCTCTTTTGTTGAGATCTCACCGCTCTTAGCTCTACTGGCGAACCAAACAGCGCAAGCTAAACTGTCGTCGAGGACCGTTATGTTTGGATACACCAAATTTGCAATTCGCGTTGATCTATACTTTTCTAATTCATCACCTGAAACGTCAACCTAAAATTAAGTTACAAATAAGTTTTTCTATCTGTTTTAGGAAATTACAGTGCACTCTCTCTAAGAGGCCGCTTCCCCAGTTTTGCGCTCGGTCGCAGTTACCGCTCCGATCGGACTTAAATTTTGACCACGAGTCTCTCAATGAGGCCGACCGCTAAGAGCGCGTTATTTATTA
>JAWWEN010050465.1:0-11378 GCA_035582955.1 Sycophila texana
CAATACACACCACTGCTCCAACTTTCGTACTTGGATGACACTTATAATATTTTTGCAGCGTGGCATCGGGAGGCTCCATCCTCGCCGACGCCATCGTGGCGACTCACTTTGACTTTGACCTTCAAATGACCTTGAAAATTTATTTTAAGGTCAAAACTGATATGACACAAAGATGAACCCCATTGTCTTGAATGACTTTTGTCTGAACAATTTTTTCGCACAACGTCAACTTTTTGAGATATTCAGGTGCGTCATTTAAAATGGGACATCCTGTATATGTGAAACGATGCGACTCGTACAGCGAAGGAAGTGTCGCTGTCGTCTCTCTTCTCGTCCGATCGACCTCAGGGTAACATCTCGACCGCAAGATGCGACGACGCAGCCCGCCTTCTCGCGCAAGACTACAATTCTTATACGGACGAACGCGGTACTTACCGGCTGGTAATAAAACTGTTGCTATACAAGATGTGCCTGCAATAACCATGCAACAACATAGTGGCCATCGTCGGCCGAAGCGGTCCATTACAAACCAACATGCTACGTAACTAGGTAATTCTGCTAGTGATGAAAATAAAAAACTAAGATGTTCTTCGTTACCTAAAGCAGGACCGTAATAAGACAATCCGACATAAACCATATTATTTGCAAACCTAAAAAATAATTTTGTATTAGAGTTATAGTACCATACAATATTAATTATTTAAAAATATACGTATTTAAAAATTTGGCCCGCAGTCAAAGTTGCTAATCCGGCACGAGAGAAAGACTATTACGTGCATCGCCTACAGAAGCGTAGTCCACGGCCCATACACGGAAAAACCCCCGCATTGAAAATGACAATGATCAAATTTAACCTCACTCAAGTATTGAGTGAAGTCCCTCGAATATAGAGTAATGTCCGCTCCTATTTATTTTGCACGCTCGCTCACTGCTTTTCTCGTAGAGTACATCGGAATTTCGAGTGAACGATCGTCACTGCCATGTGCACGTCAGGTGAGATCTCACGCGAGATTTTTCAATAGGGGTACATCTAAAACGACGACGGATAGTGAAAAATCGAGTGAACCTTCATCGAGTTACGCGGTGTACGAATGCCCTCTGACGGTGACTACTCACTGGTATTCGCCTTGTTAGCCCCTACGCTAGCGCCAATCTATCATGTGTAAATCAAATGAAGTAGTGAAAACTGGAAGCTTTTAAACCAGGGAAAATACATTGCACTTATGGGAGCGAAACAGGATTTTATTATGTTTTAAAAAAGCGAATGCAACATAACAAGATTTAGCATTATAATAATATTCACTGCAATCGTGTTACTACATTAGAGAAAGAAAATGTGATGTATTATGACATATACCCATTCGATTTGTTAAAAACTGGTTTCGCTCTCATCCCTGGTTTGAAGGCTTTCAGTTTTCACCACTTCATTTGATTTAGACATGATAGATTGGCGCTAGCGTAGGGGCTAACAAGGCGAAAAGCGGTGCATGCGACTCACTCTCACTCTCATTTACAGTGCGATAGGATTTCCGTGTACACACGAGCGCGTTCGCTCAAGCGTTTTCCCGCAGCGGCATAAGTCCGAAGTGTGAGGAGTGGAGAATAAAGAAATCTTTACTCCCTGTCAGGAGATGTGAAAAATTTAGTTCGCGGTATTAATAATAATAAAGGTTTCTTCATTTCCCTGGGGAATAGCAAATTCAATTTATTCCCTTTTTTTGAGTGAAATAAAGTGGTCATTGTATGGCGATTAGGAGTAAACATATATGTAACTATTTTATAATTTCTATTATAAACTGATTTTTATAGTACTTTGAATACAAGCAATTACCTACCAATTTAATGTTATTAAACATGTTTTTAATCTCATATTTGGAGTTTTGAATAATGAAAACACATTAGGGCCGTGACTAGTTTCTTCTTCATATTTCAGTTTTTGTTGTTCAATTTGATAATGGATTTTTTCACAAAAAGAAGATGGAAGTTCTTTACCATTGACACGAGCCAGTGTAAGTAAAATTTCGTTGGCCTCTTTTAATCTACCATTTGCAAGAAGCCATCTAGGAGATTCTGGTAAAAACCTAAAAAAAACTTGAAATTATTATATGAAAACTAGAGAATAATGATTTCACAAACAAGGCTCGATTAAACCTAAATAAATTGGATTAGTTTTTTATATAACTCTACGTAAAGTAGTTTTCGATACAAGTGCGAAAAAATTTATTCTCGGAAGAGTGTGTGTTTAGCGCCCGAGCGATGTGAGGGTGAGAATCACACGACTCTGAAAATAAATTTTCACACGTGTATCGAACAATATTTTTTTACAAGCCACCGCGTAAAGTTCGTACTTTATCCCCGCCGAACCGGGAAACAAGTGGTGCATGCGTTATCTAACTCCACTACGGGCACAAACAGCGCGATGGCGCTGGGAGCTAGAGTAGGGTTAGACAATGCATGCACCACTTTTTTCCCTTTCCGGCACGGAAAAAGTACGAAATTTACCCGGAGGTTTGTAAAAAAAATCGTATATTACACTCGTGCATACACTAGGCTATGCATCCTACTTTATCCCCTCGGTGCAGAATGTACTATTATGCAACGACGGAGAAAAAGGTCTTTTCGCACGTGCAAGCGATTGATATATTATTGCAAAATTGATATATCATTTCTTAAGAGGTATAAAGAGCTGATTCAATCTCTCAATTTAATTTAATATGTAAAAAATTGAGATAATAAAAGTGAATCTATAGAAAACGAGGCTATTTATGAGGCATGCCCCACTGAATAATTTTAGGTTAGAACTCAGGTAAGATTTTATGCAAAATCTCATGTAATCTCATGCAAAATTTATATAGAGTTGTGGCAAGCTTTAATAGAAATATTAAAATCATAGAAAGTTTTTTATTAAAAATTATCGATTTACTTACCACCAGTAGATAAAATATACAGAAAAAGGTAAACTCGTAACTAAGGCTAAAATACGCCATTCCTGCACAATATATGTTACTCCAGCAAGCATACATAAGCCCATTGTATAGAAAGTGCATGTCATAACTGTAACAAATGATCGATAATTTGGACCTACAAGTTCAAGAGCTGAAACAAAAAATATGTTTTTTGTAAGTCATAATGTAAAACTTTCACTTATGGATCGATGCATCGACTTAGTTGAGAAGCACCTAAAAATTGCCATAAAACGTTACGGAACATGTGTTTTCCGATGTAACATCAGGATTGATAACACCAAAAGGCATACTTAAAATTAAGAAAGATAAGTATTGAAGGAATTAAAAGTGATCGGTCAAATAAATAGATTAAGAAACTCATTTAGAGATAAGGGCAAAGCGAAAATCTGCAAAAAAAGGAAAAAGAAATAATAAAGGGTTGGAATAAGTAGAATGTAGGACCCTATTGAAAAATGTCGGGTGTTTTTTCAGGTGACTTCTCAGGTGACTTCTCATGCCAAAATCTCATATGGAAATTTTCTAAGTCTAACAGTCGGAAAAATTCCAAGTCCAGTAGCTGAGCAAAATTCTAAGTTCCATCGCTCCAGTTGCAGACCTGGCTGGATTTAAAATTTTGCATTATTAATTATCACGAACACTTAATTAGTCCGGAAAGGCCCGCAGTTGAACTCGCGGTGAAAAAGGCGCTTCGAAAAATTCATCCGTCCGGGATCGGAATTCGAACCCCGACCCTCCAGGCGAAAGGTGAGTTCGTTACAACAGAGCCACCGTGGCTTTGATTTACAATCGATTGAAAAGTGTTTCACCAATGTTTATCTAACTTTTTAAAAAATTCTTTTGAAAATCTGACTAATATCCCGCACCTAAACTAATAATATGTTCCAAAAATTCAATAATTCTACAAATTTACTTTGATTTAGAAAAAAAGGAGAAAATGGCAATGCCGGTACGGCAGATTCCTAATTCAAGGTTTCAAATCCCCTTAAGAGGAAACTAAACGCTTTTCGCCTGAGAATCCCGGCCCCGGATGGACGAATTTTTCGAAGTGTCTTTACCATGAGTACAACTATTGTGGGCCTTTTCCGGACAAATGAAGTGTTCGTGATAATTAATAATGCAAAATTTAAAATCGAGCCAGGTCTGCAACTGGAGCGATGGAACTTAGAATTTTTCTCAGCTACTGAACTTAGAAAATTTCCATACATGAGATTTTGACATGAGAAGTTACCTGAAAAATCACCTAAGAAATCACCTGAGAAATCACTTGACATTTTTTAATAGGGGAATGTTAGATTAGGAGCAGAGTAAGGTACGTGGATGGATGGGTGAGGAAAGAAAGGTTGTACTAGCAATTGTGTTCATAAGAACTGTAATGTAGTTTATCCAAAATGAATTGTGATGTAACAGATAGGAAAGTAATGTAACAACGTAAAATGTAAATAAAGGCTTCGAAACTATAATTGGAAATGTAAATTAGTGTATGGAAGCATGAATGATAGATTGAAGAAAGCGATTGTAAATAGATCATTTATGTAAAAGATTGTAATTCAGTATCTATTTCTGGGCCTTATGGCTGAAATAAAGATACATTCAATTATTATAGCTACAGTGCAAGTAAAAGTAACATGAGAATTTGGCATGAGATCTCAGGTGAGATTCAATAGGGGAAGAGAGAGTACTCGCGCGACTTAGCCGATGCCAAACACACGGCAAAAAAAAAAACCGTGACGTCACATGGTATGACTCTTAGGAGTCTTGGGCTTACGAGCTACCGCAGTGGTGCTCAAATAAAATAAAATAAACTAAAATCTTTCGAGCGAATTTCGACAAATGTGATGTTCGATTGATCGGCCAAGGTGCATATACTACTTTTCTACGTATCGATAAAAAATTTGCCAAAATATATGCACAATTTGCAACAGGAAAAGTTGCACATTGCCGTTATATAATGGGAAAATTCCCAACCGCCAAACATACATATTTTGATGTACTTTCGGCCGGGGTGTGATAAAAATTCAATAGATTAATCTTTGTCTGTAATTTTCAATTTAAGGGCATTTGGCGTCTCTTAACCGATTATACCTTTACTACTTTAAAAAGAGTATCAAAATGTGTTAGAAAGTTAATAGTAGTGGTATATTTAGCCACCCAACATCTTCAAAATCAATTCATCAAAATAACTTCTTTGATGGTCGGAAAAGAAGTAGCACCTTTTGCCACACGAAGAAACCTTTTGAACCGCGGAAGGTCCGTACTTTGGATACTGTACGACTCCGGAAAGTATGGAACTACTGCGCGTGAAAACTTAAACGTATTCGGTTCCAAATGGGATTTACTTAAACTCCAGCAAACTCGGATGTATGGTGGTCACAAAGTGGAGTTGTTACGCCCAGTCATGTTGGTATGCCAGTGACTCCGAGATTTTCGGTACTGCGGCAACTCCAGTTTGGAACTCTCGGGGTTCCATTCTTGGAACTTTGGTAGCATCCACACTTACACGCGCGCGCGCGTGTGTGTGCGTGTGTATATGTGGAATTTTCAGAATTTTCTGCAGATTTTTTTCCTACGGGCATACTCCACTTAACACAACATTTAACCTTCAGAGGACGGGAAATCCTCGGTAGTGGCTTGGTCCATGACAAACACATTACCCACATGTATTCCCCGATATTAGATACTAATTTTCTTAGAGAGATCGATCATCCCAAATCCCAACCCCCACATTCTATAGGGTAATCACTTTAAGACTATGTCTGTGATAATTTCTACTTAAAAAGGACTACCAAAAATGTAGTCGAAACGTCGTCTTTAAATAACGGAAATGTTTATAGAATTGCCCATCTTATCTTTCAACCTTAAATAATTTATTTTTACACTGTCAGTCGATTCAACGACCTAGAAATTATATAACTAAAATCACATTAATTACTTACATATAATGAAAGGTATCTGATAAATGGCAGGAATAGTTAATCCAACTATGCTCCGAGTAAGTGCCCACATCCAGAAAGTATTGGCTATGGCTGTCAAAGTAGCTCCAACAATCAGGGTAGCAAGACATGAGAAGAACGAAAGTCTTCGTCCAAACCTATAAAATTATGGTTTGATTAATATCTTTAAGATAGAATTAACATATTTCAAGTTAAGATTACATTTCTATACTGTTACGTCAAATAAGGAAATGTTGAATAAATGAAATGTCGCTGGTTACGAAAAAAATTAGATATTTATTTATCCGAGGGACTTTCACCGTAAAGAGACATTAGTAATCGAAATATTTTAATATCAAGATATATATGGGAGATCCACACCAAGTCACCTGGTCAAAAAATTAATTTGCCTGAAATTTTGAGAAAGTGATGCTTCATTTAAAATTATTCTATTTCTTATGCTTTTTTTTCTCTGCATTTATGTCGCGGTCTCTAATTCCCTGCCGCTTTAGAGATAGAGTAGTAGAGAATCGCGGGCCAAAATTCAGAGATCGAGAGGCAGATACCGAGACACAAAGGCAGAAACTCGCAGATGGAGATTCAGAAGCTAGAGTCAGAGGCAAAGGTTAAGAGACGATAATCAGAGGCCAAGAAAAAGTAGTAGAATCAGAAGCAGAGATACAGAGGTTGAGACAAAGAGTGGCGAGTCAGAGACAGAGAATTAAATGCAGAAACGAAGAGTAAAGAGTTATAAAAAGAGATCCAGATGCAAAGAATTAGAAGCAGAGGAATCAGAGGCAGAGAATCGGATGCAGAGAATCCGAGTCACAGACTCCGATGCTGAGACTCGGTGGCAGAGATTACGATATGATAATCAGAGGACGATAAACAAATTGCAGTGAATCAAAGTCCGTAACTCAGGGGAAAATATCAAGAGGATGGGATTCATACGACGAGACTTAGAGTTTGGGACTCAGAGGCACACATTTGTAGGCCGAGATTAAGATATCAAGAACGTGAGATTAACAGGTATTGAGAGGCCGAGAAAAAGAGGCAGTGAGAAACTGAGACTTAAAGGTAGAGATTCAGATGCAAAGAATCAGACATCGACAATCAAAACAAAGTATCAGAGACAGAGAATCAGAAGGACAGGCAGAGATTAAGAGGAAGAATTAGAGGTACAGACACAAAAGCAGAGAACAAGAGATCGATAATCAGAGACAGACTCAGTGGCGGAGATTAACGACGGTAATCAGAGGCCAAAACAAAGGACCACAGAATCAGAGGCAGAGAATTAGAAGCAGGGAATTAGGCTGATAATTAGAGGTCGAGGTAGAGAATAACAAACAACGAATCGCAAGCAGGGAATGTTTATCTGTGAGTCTCCGCGTTTGTGTCTCTGTATCTGACTCGAGATCTCTAAATCTCTAAATATCAGTCTTTAATTCTGTACCTCTATATATTTACCTCTGATGAGAATTAGAGATGAACCTATTTGAACCTCTAAGTCTCGAGGTCTTAATATACTTTGTACCCCCTTGCATCCTTCATTTTATAAATAGTAAAATATGTTAAAATATCATGTTAATCTTAAAATTTATGTTTTAGTATGTATTTATTTAAGAATTTCTTTAATTTACTGACAACGATTACTTTTGTTAGTTTAATATAAAACTAGTATTTTTTCCTCCCTTGCTAAGCTTTTAAAGAACGATTGGAATCTTTTGATGCGAATAGTTTAAGGGGGGTTTGTACCTAAAAATTTTGAAAAAATCGATTTTTCTTTTTTTTATATTTTCTGACTATAGATCTCATTCCGAACATATACATCAATTTTTGAGCAGAAATTTAAGAAATTAAGAGACCCAGAGCTGAAAATGTAAAAAAACGCAAAATTCGGCTTTTTTTCTTAAATTCTCATTAAATCTGTTTCTGTATCTACACTTCTATATTCATATATGATATGTTTATTTTGTTTTATGATTGCATATCATAGTTCAAATATCTATAAAAATTTTAGGGCAGAAATTAAAAAAATTGAGACCCAGAGCTGAAAATGTGAAAAAAAACACAAAATATTGTTTTTTGTAGATTTGTACTGTGCTTATTTCTATATTTATTATTTACGGAAATTCGATTTTTTAAATAAATAAAGATCTTGAATTAGTTTCAAAAAAGCTTGCGAAGTGTCGCTTCGGGTTCCGTCGGTAAACGCGATCGCATTCTCATCGTTACCGACGTTGCGAGCAGACAGCTGTCGCCTGGTCCGCCCGTCCGCCGGTCCGCGGACCAGTAGTATACGCGAGTGACATGTGATCTGCGGCATTGAGGTTAGGCCGCAGAAAATAATAACATTTAATAATGTTGCGATCGGATAAGCAGTTGCAGTTTGCTAATCAGATAAGTAGCATTGATTTTTTAAAAATTAGTTGGCTCATTTTATTTGAGACAACGATTACTTTGTTTAAATTTTGCTTTGTTTTTGTTACAGGTCTGTTCTGGTCTTCTTATAAACAAGGGATCATTGTTAAATAAAAAAGCAATGAGAACTAAAAGTGAGTAGCTATGATCTGCTTTTTATAACTAATTTTATTCAAAAGATCAATTTTTCCTTATTTTACTTTTTACAGGTTAAGAGAACATTACAATGGAAAATAGATGCTGTTGAAGATTTAGTAATGAATAACTTTAAAGCTCGTTTCTGGAAAACATAGAAATTGGAGGTTTGGCGTAACCTGCAGGTCCAACGGATCAATCAATTTTCATGGGACTGGGCTTAAATTGTAAGTAATTACAGTAGTTTAGGGCTGAAGAGTTGTAGGAAATGAAATTATTTAATTAAGTATTTATCAAAATTGAAAAACTGCATAAATTCATGAAATTCATGAAAAATGAGTATTTTAACATTGCTTTTATTAGTTTAAAAATGTTTATCAAAAAATTTTAATTTATGCAACTCTTCCGCTCTAAACTACAATAATTACTCACAATTTAAACCCAGTCCCATGAAAATTGATTGATCCGTTGAACCTGCAGGTTACGCCAAAGTCATTTTTTCAAAACTGCTGTAGCTTCGTACAAAATTAACTTGGGAATTTTTTTCTGGGTTAATTTTGTCAAGAATTTAATATATTATAACAGTGTTTTCATGTAATCATTATTATCTTGTTAGTTTTTTGTTTTAGCTTAAAAGAGCAAAAAAATGTACGGTATAAACCCCCCTTAAATTAAAAGTTTAAATTTAAAGTTAAAGCGTTTTTGTCTTTTCTTTTATCATTTGCATGCTAATACTTTGTTTGTCATTAATACCGTTAAGGGAGTAAATAAAGAATCCTTCAAATCGCATGTAATTTACATTCTTTACTTTTCCTCCCTAGGTGTATAATCTGAATTTTTATCTACAGAACTGAGTCATGAATTGAGGTCTGATTTTGGCATAATTTCATAGGCACAGTTCGGTTCTGAGCTCAGATTTATGATATCAAATATTGTGGCCCCATTTCGCAGCTCAGTTCACAGCTCAGTTCGTAGCTGAGATTTATCATATTATGTTTATAATATAATTAATAATTTATTATTAACAAATAAAAAGATGGTTGCGAATATTTTATAATAGTACTAATCGTTTAATTTTTCAAGACATTACAATCTCAAGATCTTAATGTTTTGGAATTAAACCATTAGTATTGTTACAAAATACTTGCAATTTTATGCATTTGGGGACAAGTGCACTATTATGCATTTGGGAAAAAAATCATTTTTATAAAACAAAATTCACTTCATTTTGAGAGAGAGGGAGAGAGAGAGAGAGGCACTATGACAAAGACTCACAGGTAAAGATTCAGGAAGATCGGATTGTCGCACGCACGTTCCACACTCGCATCCAAACTTTACGAAAGACGCGGCTTCTTTCTTGAGCTACAGGATTGGTAACCATACCGATCGCGCGCACTCGTTGTCTCTCTTCCGCGCCTGCATCGCGAAAGGTACTTCAAAGGAGTTTTATATTAATTATTTATCCGCGGACTAAACGCGCAGGATCGTGGACGCGAGGGAAATTTATAAATATCAATAAGTACGCACGCATTAAATTTTTTATAAATCTTTTTTTTCCGATAGTCTATTATTTTATTCAAATTAAAAAAAATAAAAATATAACAATTTTTTAAGTAAATAACTGATTATCCATGTCTTTTCTTTTCATTATAAATAGTAAACGTTATTATAATTATTTTATAATTTACCTGTCGTTAAGATTTCCAAACATATAGACGCCAATTGGGCCACCGGCATTAAGTGCAGCTAATCCAATTGTTGGATAAATTTCATATTCACATACTAAGTCAAACTAAAAAGTAATTCAACATTACAGAATAAATATTATTTTTCATTATGTTTGCCTACAATATTTAAAATTTTGTAAGAGCTCTAGAATACGTAAGTGCATATTACTAGGGTACATTATTACTACAACCAGAGATAAGAAATATTTCTAACAAAAATATTAACGTCACAATGAGTAGGAAAACAAAGTTTTTGCTACTGTAATGTCCCGAGCGGTTCCACCGGCCCTCCCGAAAATTTTAATTAATTTTTATTTAGCTAGCAAGCGCGTTCTCGCTCGAGCGAGCGCTTCGCGTCGCTCGTATGCGAGAGGCGATAAGGCGTTCGGCGCGATATCAGGAAATGAACATTAGAATAAAAATGTTCTTGTCTCCTTCGAAAGAATCGGTGGAGACCGGAACCCTCTGGTAAATATCCAGCTGGAATTTCCACCTGGAATTTACACTTGGAAATCCAGGAATGGACTGTATTCCAGCTGGATTTCCAGGTGAAAAATCCAGGTGGATATTTAAAACAGGGAGTCCACGCGACTCGAGCGAAGCTGACTTGCGAGTTAGTTTTCGTTCACCTCAGCGCTTTTCCAGTGGAGCCCGACTGTGTCACAGCGACGAGTAACGCTGCGAGTGCTGGGCGAGCAAGCCGCATACAATATCTTTATTTTTCGTCGTAGCTTACACTGAAAAAAATTTAGACGCAAAGAAGCACCATGGTGTTGCTGCTGCCCTCTCCCGACTTTTCAAACACAGCGTATCTACTTTCGGGCGAGCTACACGCCCAAACGCGTGGCGAGCTGCTATACAGGGTGTCCCAAAAGTATGGAAACCCATGAATAAATTTGGAGGAATTGATATTTTTGAAAAATGATAAATACAAAAGTTTTAGGATTTTTCACTGGCTATTGAATGGTGACCTTGGATTTGACCTTGACCTTGACCTTCAAGGTTGTTTCAAGGTCAACTATTTTTTCAAATGGGAACCCCTTTTTTATTGCGGATTTGGAAAGAGCATAACATTTTACGTTCAAATATGACCTTGAACATGACCTTTACAATGACCGTCGAGCTCATTTCAAGGTCAAAGTTGTTTTTGCAGCGTAAACACTTCATAACTTCGAAGGAACTCATTATTTTAAAAAATG